>JAQFYC010002258.1:0-27021 GCA_034694165.1 Tomocerus mixtus
TTCAAAATTTCAGATAATATGTAATGCGAAGTGATAATTTGATTTAATTTGCTACAATGATAAATGCGGAAAGTGTTTCCTAAACCTATATTTAATATTACATTTACAATTATTTTAATGTCTAGATTTCAGTTTAACGGATTCAAATATTATAATAGTATCTTTATACTATAGTACATTTAGTTAATTTACATTTAAATAATAAATTTTTAACTAGTAATTCAGTTCAATTAAAAAAAGCACCACATTTATACTGATAACGGGATACATAAAGATATTTTATTGTTACAGTATAAAAAGCTTACAAAAGTGCAATCCTCCTTCATAAATACACGTTATCTTTTCTACGTAGTTGGTAACATTTCTAACATTTTTGACGCAACGAAAACAATAACATTTAAAGACGCGACACCATAAGCCTGACTCAGATATCAACAATACGACTCCTTGTTGTTTTTGACGAGGAGTAAACGATCTTTCTTAAAAAATCGCACACGTGTATACATTGTTGTTCATATTTAACCGCATGCATAACAAGCTAAGAATAATATTACAATAAATCGTAAGCAAAACAACAAAACAACAAAACATTAGAATTCATTCAGGGTCATCTAATCGAGAGTATAGTTACAAGACAGTGAGCAGATCAACCAACTCAATTCGCAAAATATTACAAAATTGTATTAATCAGTTTGCAATTGCATGCAGTTTAGTTGCACCTTTCATTAGTAATACTTTTTAGGCTTATACAGAACCTATACATAAGAAAATATAACGTTTATGCAAAGTTTACATACAGAATCAATATTTCTTATGAAGATGTATTTAGTAAATGTAACTTTTACTTTCATTGAAGCGATTTACCTATATTACAGTACTGCCTTCGTACAGCTTTAGGTTACATAGCAATAGTGTGGCAGCGAATTAAAAGAGTCTTTTGGTTTGCTCAGCAAAAATATTGCGACAAAAGAGAACGAAGATTACTTAATGTGTTGGCTAACTGAGAAAAATTGTACTACCATCCATAGAGCATTTGTAGAGTAGTAGGGGTGCGTTATTGCATTACGTATATGGAACACTAACACTCACTAATAAGTTAAGGGCACGTCTCTATTTGGGTTAAGAATTAAGACATTGACATTAGAAATTAGCTAAAATTGCGTTATCTCATTGTCACATTGCAGCATTCCTTATTTGCCGTAGGCAAACATTTATTATTAATTATAATCATTCATTTATTATTTTCAGTCCTAGGATATTCATTTATCTAAATATTTTTTGGATGGTAATTAAAACTACATACTATTTTTGTGAGCGTTTGAGAGTATTAAGAAACTGTCTTTTTAATATAAATAAACACATGCATAACAGAGATGGGGAAAGGGAAAAATAAATAATGTTTTCGCACAATTAAAAGTGATGTATTACATACACATAACAAAATGTGAATTTGTTAATATGTGTGCATTTCTAAATCACATTGACTGAAAACCCATACATTCATTATCTAAATTAAGCAACACAACAGATGCAGCAACAGGAACATATATCCAGGAAAAAGCAGCCTTCAAATGATATACATATCTACATAAAAATTTCTTAAATATTTTATTTACTTATTACGAATTTGAAATATTATGCCAATATTTGGAATTTTTTCCTATAATCCTTTATGCACAATTAAGTTTTCTATTTCTGTTGATATAGGTAGTTAACAATTAAATAAAGATTAAATACTGCAATTATAGTTCAATTAAATAAAAATGACGTAATTACTTGATCTTACCATTTTTTGAATAACTAAATACCGAATACTTTGTTTTATAAATATTTTAATAAATATTTTAAATAATTTTAGTAAATAGGTATCTTAGCTCTGTCTTCTGCATGCTTACTACTATAACTACCTACAAAATGTCAACAATACTACCAGTTACCAGTGCAGTATAGTGTATTTCTACGTATGCTCAATTTTGCCTTACAAACAAACCTTATCCTAGTAAGATTAAGATTCCTGTAAATATAAGAAAACTACATAAACATAACACTACAGAAGACATGTGCGAATTGAAAAGTTGTAAAGGCAAACAGATTTGTTTGAATATTTTACTCTCACCGTTTAACCATTCTCTTATAATGATTATTTTGCTATACAATGTATATTTAATAATTATATGCAGCTTTACTTATGACATCGCATCGTATCGTACCTTTAATATTAATGTTCCTCGAGAGTTCTACTATACTGATAGTAGGTGCTGTTACATTTAACACAGACACGCAAAAATCTTTGGCAAATATGTATTTTGCAAATATTACATAAATTACTTGGATATTTAGGTACCTTCACTTTCAATATTGTAAATATTGTAGGTAAAGTGTTGACATAAGGAAATAACACTGATTTCCTAATGCAAGAATGTGAATGCGATGTGATGGTATGATATAATCCGTTTATACCTTACCTAAAGGTAGGTTGTGGGTTATCTACGTTTTGACTGCTTCAAAACGACGGAGAACAAAGACTTGTTTATCAAAGCATGTTATTGTTATACATCGTGTCCTATTCTTATCTAAGGGAACATAATACACATAAAGTAGTACCTACGTATGTAAAGCACTACCTGTTTAGGAACTACTTGGTCTAATAAGTTAACTTCTGCTAGTAATAATAGAGTTTAGGTTTTTTGTGAATAAAATCTGTGACCACTAACAAGATTGTTAATTAAGGTGGGAGTGGGAAGGGTGTGCACGTGTAATGCAACGTAAAGTAAACGCGTATTTATTTTTGTAGACCCATCGTGTACAATATAATACTTAATACAAAAAATCAAAAAATAAAGTAGTACCTACAAATATACTGCATATAGCTTATGGAAAATATCTTACCCACGTACAGGTATCTATAGAACTTTAAAAAGACTTTCTTTAGTGCATAGTGTATAATCTGATTCAAGTTGAGCAATACTATGCAATTTAATTGCCAAAGTTGTTTCTCCGTTTTATGATTCGAATGGAACAAGTCTAACAAATTTTTAAAATCCATGTTCCATAAAGTTTATTAGTTGTAAAGGATTTCCCATATAGTAGATAATGTATTTTCACTCACCTACTAATACCGATATAGGATTTAAGTGTCAAGATATACATAAACTCTTTCTGTACTCTTATACAGAAAAGTAATTGAAGAATACCGTGTGATTAAATCATAAATTGTGTTCTAAATATCTACGTTATATTATTATATAATTAATGCATATGTGTGAACATGTTATATTCATATGCAAATTACAAATACTAATAAAAGGAATATTTTATTATCTCCAGTGTACAGTTATGCAGTGATTCCATGTAAGCGCTTTATTCCAGTGTGAAATTCAATTAAATGTGTTAAACTAGTGAAATAGAGCACATACAGCAAAAACATATACCTGTATTATGTATTATAAATACAAATATGTACAAAAATAATTTTGTGATTTAATTTTGAGCAGACTAGAATTACTATAAGGTAAATTTTAAGTAAAAACGTTCACAATGGGCTACTTAAACACAAAACTCAGTAAACTATTTTACTTTCTGGGGGAAAATGTTATCTCCGTGTACCCAAGATACTGTATTTTTGTTCCAATTGTGATATCCTTCCTGTTGGGCTCGGGATTACTAAACTTGAACTTTGTGAATGATCTGGAGTATTTATACACTCCTAAAAACGGTCAGAGTAAGTTTGACAGAGCTATAATTGAGAATTTTCTTCATATGAATTATTCTGGAGGATTTGATATCTCGAGAACTACAAGACTTGGAAGATTTGCAAGGTATGGCTAAATGTGCCAGCTAATTTCATGGTATAACACACTAATAATTAAAATTTGCAAGCATACAAGATTTTCAAATAGATTATCAGTTTGGCTTAAATTAAAACACACAAAATCATGCTTAAGGAATTTAAGAATCTGCATTCTTTTAGCAAAAATATTTCTGTATTTTTATGCAGGATAATTGTAACTTCAGAAAATGGGGGAAGTTTACTGCATAGTGAAATCTGGAAAGAAATTCTTGAATTGGATCAAGAAATTCAGAATGTAACTGTACTTCATGAAAATGTTCCTCTGAGCTACACTACCCTATGTGCAAAGTGGGAAAAATCATGCTATGAAAACGATATCCTCGATTTGGGACAGAATTCCTTGATGGAGCGTATAGAAAATGGTTCCCTTCGTTTGAGCTACCCTATTATGTTTAATTATGAAAATTTCAAGACTTACCCATTGCCAAAGTTTTTTGGAGGTTTAAAATTGAAAGCGGACAATTCTACAGTTCTAAGCGCTGATGCTTTGCTGTTGCAATATATTTTGGCTGTGGATAATGAAAAAGATGATTCTATGTAAGTTTGTTTATAAATAGTACGAGTAGGTATTTATGCTTAGTTTTTTAATTTTTCCTTATATAATATGATATTTACCTGTTTACGTAATTGATAATTTTTTTAGTCCAGATAAAATTATTTAATGGATTCAAATTAAAATTACACAATTTTTGTCTTTGTTTTCGCTATTACGGAAACTATTTTCACCATTAAAAATTTCTAATCACCTTGCTTAATATGAAAACTGGAGCTTGTATTTTCATTTATATATTCCAGGGGAAAACAGTGGGAGATAAATATAATCGACCATCTCAAAAATTCACAGGCAAAGTGGAAGACAATTAAAATAGATTTTTTGACAAAAGAATCTTTTCCTCAAGAAATTAATGCCAGCATTGGTTCCATAGTCCCTTATTTTGTGATAACTTCCTTCCTGATGGTCATATTCACAATGGCTTCCTCTATGAATTGCAAAAACTCTACAGTATTATCGAAACCATGGCTTGGTGTTACTGGTTTCCTATCCGCAATATTGGGAACTTTAGCTGGATATGGACTTATGAATTTCTGCGGAGTTCCATTTGGTAAATTGGAAATTAAAAATAATTTGGGAATATGTATTTAAAGCGATTAATCTGATGATTTTCATTTTCATGTTGGGTTTGCTGCAAATAGCTGAAATATGTTTGTCCGTGCCATTTATAATGATTGGTAAGCAAAAATAACTCTGTTTTTATAGACATAAACATCAATACAATAATTATTCTACCTGTATTTGTACTGTATAAAAATTTAAAAAAGAAAAATTGTAAAACAATTTTGATTCTTGCAGGAATTGGAATCGATGACACTTTCGTCATGTTAGCATCCTGGAGACAAACAAATCCTGGAGATCCAATACCAAAACGAATAGCTCAATGTTATGCTGAGGCTGCTACTAGTATTACTCTGACCTCTTTGACAGATATGTTATCTTTCTTTGTGGGGATAATGACAGATATCCCTAGTATTCATATATTTTCTCTATATGCGGGAGCTTGTGTAGTTTTCATTTATTTGTGGCAAGTTTTCCTTCTCGGAGGAGCCATTACGATAAGTGGAATACACGAACAGTCAAATAGGCATTCTGTGTTGTGGTGGATGGAAGTGGCCCCAAGGAGTCGAACGGGTAAATTCATTTCCATTCTTTTGCTTGTACTATATTTTTGCATGAAAATTGAGATATTTGTTCAGTAAAATGAGGGGAAGTGTAACCGGTGCAATAATATTCATTTTTAGAGAGCATGACATCTTTGCAACGCATTTTCTTTACGGGAGGAATGGATAAATCTTCAGGGAAACAAAATGACAAGGAGTATGAGAATACAGCAATGGTGTTCTTCCGCGATAGGTAAAATATCATATTAAAGCTAAATATCTTGAGACATTTAGGACTCCTGAAAATTTTTAAAATTTTAGGTTTGCTCCATTTATTTGCAAATCTTGGATGAAATTTTTAATTATCGGAATATCCATTGCCTATATTGGTATATCATTCTTGGGGATTTCCTCCATTGAAGAAGGACTTCGACAAGAGCGATTGGTACCCTATTCCTCATATGTATCCAAGTTTATCCAGGCAGAAAAACAATACTTAAAAGAATTTACATACCGAATACAGGTAAAATTTTGGAATTTTTATGCAGTTTTTTTAATTTTGCAAATCCAAATGTAGCTTTTAATATTTCCTTCATTAGGTTGTTGTATCTTCCCCTCTGGAATATTCTGACAACGAAACACAATCCCGAATATCCGAAATGCTCGAAGAATTCTACAAAGTAGATCACATCTCTAAAGAATATAGCGAAAACTGGCTACGAGATTACCTTCACTACTTAAAACTCTATGGAGAACTGGAGGATTTCAATATTACAAACGAAGCTGAATTTATCGGTGTCTTAAAAACAAATTTCCTGAAAGATTACCTCCCAATTTCCAAAGATGTGACATTTTCTCCAGACAATTCTTCTATAATTGCATCAAGATATATTATCCAGAGTAAATTTGTGGAAAATTCCACAATCGAAAGAGATTTAGTCATAAATCTCCGCAAAGTTGCAGAAAAAGTTAGCAAACAGTTCAATTTGAATGTTACAGTTTATCATCCCTTTATGGATTTTGCTGATCAGTTTATCGTTATTAGAGAACTGGCTATAAAACTAGTTTGTCTATCAATGATTTGCGTCCTTGTTGTTACAATTCTGTTCATTCCTAATTTAGTTTGCTGTATTTGCGTATTCGGAACAATTGCGTCGATAGAAATTGGTGTGTTGGGATTTATGAGTTTGTGGAATGTTAGTTTGGATTTATTTTCTATAAATTGCATTGTAATGTGCATTGGGTTTTCGGCGGACTTCGTTTCCCACATTTGTTACGCGTATATCACTTCCGATTCTAAGGAGTTGATTGCCACAAGTGAGAATAGGGTCAAGTCTGCTATGTACTCTTTAGGGGTGCCAATTCTTCAAGGAGGATTTTCGACCCTTATTGGAATCAGTCTTTTGGTCGCAGCACCTTCTTATACTTTCCTAACGTTTTTTAAAGTTATTTTCCTTGTTATCGTATTTGCCATGTGGCATGCATTGTTTTTACTACCTGTTTTGTTAATTATGATTAAACCAGAAAGACTTTCTATGTGTAGAGCAAAAAAATCATACAGTTTTAGAGATGCGATACTTAATTTACCTCAAACTATTGGAAAATATGAAACAAAGTATCATTAACTAAACGTTTACGCATAATAATAATAATAATATGATTTTAAACACGTGCACAAATAATTAAAATATGAATAAATACAATACATATTATACTTTTTGTTGAGTGATTTGTTGACTAATTCTCCTATTTACATATAATATAGATACCTAGGCATAATACTACATCTTTCTCACAAGCAAATAAGGATAACTGGAGGGTCCAACAAATTCTGTGACCAAACTAGCACAAGCTTCTTGATTTTAAGTAGTATCTATTTTATGGGATCCTGACTTAATTTGCAAGACCAAATAATGAAAAATACATTATAATACATCGCTTAATAAGTTGAATTGATTTTTTTGAACAAGTTTACAAAAAGACTATATTTATCATACAATTTAAAGCTGAAAAACGAGCATTATAAAGTTAAATCTGGAATATCTAAAGTCGTAAATCAATACTTACAAATTGGTTTATACAATTTCAAAGAGAAAGTAGAAATGTAACTTTATTGACGGTTTCAATACTAATGAAATGATTGTAGACAACACAATATTATGGCAATATGGCAGGCAAACAATCCTGGTTTGGATATAATCTTTAGTATTGAAACCATCAATAAATGTTACAAACATTCAAAGGGACAAACTTCTTACAGTCAATTTTACAGATTCTTGGTTTACAAAACTTACCCTAATATTTATCACGCAAATTAAAATTAAAATATGCACATTTTTACAAATGAGTTGCAAACATATATTCTAAATATTATTCAAAGAGCAAAACAAAAGAGATACCTTTCTTCCTACTGATAGTGAATTTAAATTGAGATTTATAGAAAATAGATATCTTAATTTAGTTTAATTAGTCATCAAAGCTCATACTCATATCCACAGCAGATGTTGTAATGACTTCTGTAGTATTGGCTGGTGTCGTTGAATTTGTTTCTGCTGGTTCCGTCTCAGGTGCAGGGGCTGGAGTCACAGTATTGATTTGTTGGACAGGATTTCCAGCGCCATTTGTTGAGGTAGAGGTAGAAGTCGTGGCGGTAGCAGTGGAAGGGGATACAGTTTCTCCATTTACAGTCCCATTTGCAGGAATAGTTGCTCCTCCATTACTAAACGAATTAATTAGGGCTGCAGCCGCCTCTGCACCGGATGCGAATACAACAGATGGAATTCCAGATGTGGAGGATCGCAAAGGTCGGAACCCGATTCTTTCGTGACGCAAAAGTTTTTGAGCTTCTTGAACGGTTACTCCCGCAGAGGGAGTTTTCTTCTTCTCAGCCTTTTGAATATAGTCGAAATCTTGGAGATCATCCAGCTTTAATTCAATCCTTGTTGGAGAACGACGAATCATTTTTATACGATGTTGTCAAACAAAACTGCTCACAGGTTACTAGGTGTAATCGATCCCTCGCCTACTTTCCGATCTATTAACAAATTATTCCATACTTTAGAATCTTTATTTACATATTGACAAATTCAAAAATTATGCCAGACTACTTACTTTATCTACTTACTTTATCTTTACATACTACAAAGCATGCATTTAGCTGTAAAACTTTACACTACTTACTGGGGAATAAGGTATAAAGTTAGACAGGCACTATCCTATATGTATATAGACCAGAAATACCCCAGAAGACCAGAGATTCCAATCTAGTATAAAGTATAAAGCTACAGGTTTTCTGCCATACTCGAGCAATTTATGTTATGTACCGGGTGCCCCCACCCCCATACCCCCACCCCCATGCCCATATTATCTATAGTAGGTAAGCTTACTTACTAATCATTTTTACATGCTAAAATGTGATTTAACTTGTCAACTTTTTTTTTAATTTGTGGATACTGTATATACTATAAACTAAAAATATACTACTAAAAGTAAACTATTACTAAATATCAACTAAAAATACACAAACCAAAATATATATATTCAAATACCTGTTTGCTGGAAACTCTATAAAAAATTACGATGTCCAACGTATCTGCAGATTTTCTGCTGGAAATCTAATAATCCGACCCGATTAAAACAAATTATGTTGATTTTGCCCAAAAATTACCAAAATTATTTACGTTTTTTTGCGAAAAAGTGTTCTGTATTCGTAAATAGACAGATCAAGATCAAAGCAAAGTGTGTTGCTTGAATAATTAGATTCTTTCCCGCGTCCTATAACACCAGATACACACAATATACATTCGCATGCTCATTTCGAAATCAAATCGTCCAGAAGTGTTTACAAACATTAGAAAGTTTTTGTTTTGAAAAACTAATTAATCAGTAAAATATTTGTTATTATTTAGGAGTATTCTTTTATTTTAACTGTAATTAACACATAGTTAGTGAAAAATATGGCTGCAGCTACAGCTACAAGTTTTTCAACGGAAGATTCAAGCCCCCAACCTGGATCTTCGTCGTCCAGTAGTTCTGGTGCAAAATCTAAACACGCAGAAAGGTTAAGCAGACTTCGTGACCTTCATTTAAAAAGGGTATGTTAGCTAATTTCCCATCCCATATATCATATATAGGCATTACATATATTTTAAACGATTATTTAACTTTGTTTAGTGGTGAACAACAATTCTGGAATTTATTTACAAATATCTTAATTTTAATTTGATCTTGTGAATTTTAGAATGAAGCCCGGAAATTGAATCACCACGAAGTCCAAGAGGAAGAACGGAGAGCCAAGTTACCTTCAAATTTTGAAGCTCGCAAGCGTAAGGCTGAATGGATTCTAAATGAAGAAGGTGTTCGTGCAAAATGTCAAGCTGAAGGGGAAGATTTCGATCGGATTAAGCTGCTGGATGTCCAAGCAGATGAATTGGAAAGATTGGAAAGGTTGAAGTCCAGAAAGAAGAATCCAGACCAAGGATTTTCGAATTATGAAGACGCTACAATACGTCAGCATAAGAGACTGGTTTCAAATATGAAGATTGATTTAGTGGGCTATGAACAGGAAAAGGAGGAAATTGGCGAAGACGCATTTTATGCTGGAAAGGATACATTGGTCCATGGACTACACAAAGACAAGCCAGAAAATATTGATAGGATGGTGCAAGATCTTAACAAACAGTAAGTGTATTTATGACAAAAATAAAGAAGCATCAAATCTGTATTTTCTGCATCATTGTCTGCTTTAATAAGTTTCTCTGTTATATTTTACATAAGCTAAACTTTAATTATGTTTTTGTATCAATTTCAGAATCGAAAAGCGAGAGAAATTCAGCCGTCGTCGTGTACATAATGACGAAGCAGACATCGATTACATCAACGAGAGAAACATGAAATTCAACAAGAAATTGGAACGCTTCTACGGACAGTACACTTCGGATATCAAACAAAACTTGGAGAGAGGCACTGCTATTTAGTGTTTATGATTACTTTTGAAAGCCTCAAAATGAATTCAAATGTGCGAGTTTCTTTTTATTACTTTACTTCCTTTTCCTATGCTATGTTAGTAAATGTTAGTAAGAATTAGGAAGAATTTGTCATCTATAATAAGAAAGTTATTTATAATATTATAACTATATTATAACTCGTTTGTTGTATATTTATGTAAATTACGCACATACCTATAATAATTAGTAAGCATACTATATAAACAAGTTAAATATAATAAATTTTACGCATTATGTATATTTATTACCAATTATAATTGACTACTAATTATTTGAAAATCTTGGCAATTAGTCTTTCATTTTTTTTCAGCAATATGGTCAATGAATATTGTCCCTTGCAATATAGAAAGTTAATATGTTACATTTTTAGATCCGTTTGTACCTGTTAACATTAAGGAAAGCATAAGTGTCTGTCTGCTTTAACTTTTTACATTTATCTTATACATTTATATTAATATTTCTTTCTTTATTTGTGTCTAAACGAAATCCACATAGGGCAGTGACATTTGACACCATTTCTTTGCATTGATTGTTGGTCTTCATAGTTTCTTGACAAGTTTATGCACAAACTAAACATACTTAAACCATAAAGTATTAATTTAATTATTGTCGAAAACTTGTCTGTCTGTATTATCTAGTTCTATTTCTATATGTAAATATGAGGCAACATTACCTGAAGATTTGGAGCGAACAACCCCGAAGCCCCGACATTAGGAAAGTGTCCGATTACTCTATAATATACCAAGTTGCGTAACTTTATGCTAAATCTTTAATTGACTACTCGTATTTGCCATTTACGTCGATGGCATACTGATTAAGGAGGTTAGGTAATAATAAATAACTATTGAGGTATTAGATATCTTCAAGACATGTTGAGTCTTTTCTGTTCACTGTAAGTTTCATCATATTGTATAGGTATTAAACATTACCTACCTGAAATGTTTAAACATTCTGTTTCGCATTAATCTATCTACCTACTATGCATAGGTGAATATAGTTCCTTATGCACGGGTCGTATGTTGACATAATGATGTTCCCCAATTTTGTACACCTTTTAATACACATTATGACGCTTTTATGTTTAGTATTGACAAAATAGTATCTAAGTTAGATATGCCATGCTAAGGTGAAAACTTCCTAATAGTGGGTTTCAAACTAAATAGGAAAAATATATTCCGTGCTGCGATTTTTTCCTTTTACGACAATTTCTTACCTCCATTCCCATTATATGGCCAGTTAAATTGTTGTGTTACATTACATAATTCATAATGTGTTATTCTGTACTTTATCTAATATTAAGGACACTATGACTATGATACCTGTTAAAATGCTGATCTAGGCCGTTGTAAATTTAATGAAACGTGGAATGAACCCAAAGAACACTCTTTTCCGTATTTACATGTTAAATACCTTCCTACTACCTACCTTAACCGTAAAAGCCCAAACTCAAAGTCCAATTTATTTATCGTATCGTGAGGTAGAAATGCGAAATATAATTATTATGTTGACTAAGTGAATCTCTGGCCTGATACCGTTCTGTATATTGACAGGAGTAAACTTCCTAAATGTCGATTCTATGTGAATTTTGCATTCCTTGAAATGCGTATGGTCAAGTACATAAATAAATAGTCACCTAACTTAACTTGGGCTTTGCATATTTATATACAAAATCTACTTTGCTGGTGGTCAAATGTAGGCAGATGCTTATGGGATAATATTCATGACGATGATGATGAGTTTGACATACAATAAACTTGATATACATTTACTATTAAAACAATGAAATATTTCATCTCGACATAATTACTGTAATTATCTAAGGGAGCTAACACGAGCTTGAGCAGCACACTCTAATTTATCCCCCATTTTTACAGAATTTGAGTGATTTTGATGAAATTGTTTTGTGTGCGTGTCAAAACGAAGAAATTAGATGACAGGTAATTAGATATTTCAGGTGTAAATAACAATGTTGTAGTATTTTTATAAAAAAGCTCGCGATTGTTCTACGTAGTTTAATAGGATATGCTGTGGAGCCTGAGCTGAATAACCTTAGTTCATTCTAAGCAAGATTTAAAAATCAAGGTATTTATATTTTTCTCTATATTTGCTTTGGTTCAAAAATGTAATAGTGAAAAATAAAACAAAATAGGAACCTAGCAGGTAAAAATATGCTAAATGCTTTTAGTAAAACTGAGCTATGTAAGCTAGGATATGGATATTGTCATTAGATTCCAGATTAGAGGTTTTTTCTAATGTGTATTGTTAGGCAGGTATTGATGGTGTTGACATGATGGCTAAATCGAAATAAGGAACTTTCCTATCCTGATTGTTATTTTTGTTTTGCTTGTTTATGTGTAATGTGATGTACTTTAAAGCAGTTTTTGCGTATAAAGTGTATAAATAGTTAGATAAATACCTCCTGCTGAACAACCTTTTAGAGCGTAATTATTTATTAACCTTTCGCGTGGATAATGTCGCAATTAATTACAAGTTGGCAAATGGGCATGTAAATTGGATGATTAAGTTTCAAAACTATAATTTAAAATTCATATTTACCTTAACCAAGCACAGTTAATGGAAACTTGTGCTGTGGAAATCGAAAATACTCAGCTATAGCCAAGATAACATCAATTCCGGAAAATTATTGAATGAAGATTGATGCAATCTAAACTGGAGTGGATGTGTAAACACCTATCGTATTTTTTGAGTTTGCTCCTAATAGGGGATAAGTAATAATATTCTCCTTTTAATGAAACAATACTGTTACTGTTACTAAAATGTGTTACCTACAAGTTAATTAGTAGTTACCACATATATATTTCCCAATTTGTTCCTCATTCAATACATCTGGTATTGTATGCTATGAAATGATATTATTATCGTAAATAATAAAATAAAATAGTGTATTATGCACATATTCTTGGGAGACCGTATACAACAGTCTTCCAAATTACTTATGGGATTCCTTATATCTGATCCTTAAAAGATCATCCATTTTCCACCACAACCCTCGAAAAATTCCAATTCCCCATTTGAGTTAATTTGAGAAATACGGTGAGCATAGGTTTAACAATTTTGTTGATTCATACTATAATGCGTTGTACACATCCATTGTTTCCCAACAATATTCTGATAGATTTAATTACTTGAAATGATGGAATGTTACAACACAGAATGCTTTGTTTCGAAAAGTTTATAAAAGAAGATGAAATGCTAGCATCCTAAGTTATTTTGGAAAGTGTGGTCAAGCCAAACGTAGATAACCATTAAAATACGGTTGCGGTTAGCATACATTTATTTTTCAAATCCCTGAAAACAAATTAGTGAATTATAGTTAAGAGAAGAAATTTCATTCACAATGACAAAATTTGCAGCTTTTGCGTTCTTGACTGTCGCTATTGTCTTCATCTCCTTTTTAGTAAGAAGCTAATTGCAGCAAATTATCCAGAATAATTTTGCAAACTAAACTCTGTAGAGTAATGTATATAATATAAAGAATCGTTAATGTAATTACAGGATGAAGCAAGCGCTCAAGAAAAAAGTTGCAAGAGTGTTGTCGCCGATTTAACTAAAAGGCAGCTTTCGGGAATTTCCAAGTAAAAATATTGCATTATTTTTTATATCTTTTGATTTTTTCAGAAAAGAGTAATATTTTTATTTCCTTATACATGTACATGTTTTTATATTCAGATGCACCAAAAGTTTGAAATTCAAAAACGGCAAAGAGAAAGCTGCAAAATCTAATGTAATGTCTTTTTTTAACAATTTATTTTGAATATTATATTATTTATGATTTTGCTAATAAGATTTTTCTTTCTCCAGTGCATCCTAAAATGTGTCATGATCAATGAAGGACTTGTAAGTAAAATGCCATTTTAATCCCAATTCCCAATAACCATGCAATCCCTGCTAATTTAATTGAAAAAGTAACTTAAATACATAATCGTGCTAATGTTATTCTTTAGCTAAATGCGGATGGTACATTTGACAGTGATGGAGTCGTAAAATTTATCGATAAAGAATTTGCAGAGGGGAGCAGGAAAAATGTTCTGAAACATTTCAACATTTGTGTTGAGGAAGCTGGTAAGTCTCTTCTTCTGTGTGTTTAAAGAGGATTATAAAAGGGTCTAAAAATGTATTTCTTGTCTATAGGGAGTCAAATTGATCCAAAAGAAGAATATTGTAAGACCTATGAACCCATCATCAAATGCTTGACGGCTAAACTCTCCGTGGTAAGTATTTGTAGTACATTATTTTGAAATACTACTTTTTACACAAAACATCCATAAATAGAATATTTTTCCGTAATTTAAAAAATAATAATTTATAAGATAATCTTGATTTAAAACTCTTTCAGATCTGCATTGAATAAAACTCCAATCTTTAAACAACATTCTTAGTTTAGTAATCTCATGTATGAACACAATAACCTTTTTATGTATTTATGAGCTGCAGATGTTATTGTATAACAACAATATGTACTCTGAATAAAAGTATTTACACAATTGATATGCATTTAAACTAAAATGTAGAACTACAGTATATTGCTAAGCCTATTTGGATACTACTACCTTCTCAAAATTCCTTCTTTGTGTCCCTTTCAATTACATGCTTACCTATTTGTACATCATTACCAAATAAATAAAAAATAATTAAATTAATTACTTTTTGAAAACTTATATAAAAATAATTTTGTACTTAAGGCATGTACATAATATGTACCTAAATAACTACGGCATCTGAATAAATACATGGACATTCAACATCTCGTATAAATGGAAGTTAGAAGGCATATTTAATAACATAATTTTATATACGGTCATGGTGTTTAATTGGGGGTTGAATTCTATCCAAAACTATTGGGCTGTAAAATAGCATATATGAATGTATTAATGTATATTTGTATTAAAGGAAATTCCTATTAATTTCATATTAATTACATTATTTACCTAGTTCAGGTAAATATAGTGATCTAGTTTATTAATTAGTAAATAAATCAACGTCTCACTAACTATTCAAGAAATACACAAGTTCCCAAAATTCAGGTTACAAATCATTTCCAATTTAAAATGTAAGGTATATAAAAATGCTATTGATTCCTTTCGCAATGTAAAAATATTGTGAGTTTGATATACTACTTTGTAAACTGACGATTACAGGGAAATAACTTTAAAAATCCAATCTAAGAGTTAGTCTGCAATTTTTTAATTTAATCTTCTCATGATCTTATGTAAATTATATTTTAAATTAAAAATTTTAATATGCGTAATATTGCGTAGCAGTTTTACCTAAAAATATAGGAGTACAATTACAATACAAGGCAAATTAACTGGGTGAAAGGGTTATTCTCCTCTATGTAGGAAACTAGTTATTTATTTATCACTATTCTAGCTCTAACTAACCAAATAATCTATTTTATATATGATACAAGCACGCTTAACATTTTGGAGTGGTGTGTGTGTATGTTTTGACGCTGTGCTTTGTACTGCACTAAATTAATAAAGGTGACCTGTGATGTAACTCCAAAGACAACTCCACAAATGACATCCTTCATAGCTTCATATCGGACATTGAGTAGAGATACCCCGCATTAAGTATTTTCTTAAGACACAGTAGTCGACCAATTTAATTATTTTGCTATGATATGAATATATAGTATACTACGTAGAATCTTTAATTTTATATCTGCAGTCTAGGTCCTAGGTATACAATAACAACACCCTACTGTTTGTGCTGTGACGTCCAATTTTCAACTTTCACCTTAAAATGCATAGAATATGATCAAGATCGCCAGATTTTATTGAAACCCCAAATTGGAAAATATCATACTAATATTATACGAAAATATCTAAGTGAAATGCGACAAAGTGTGTCAGTAATTTAAGGATGAACTACAATTTTTCTTAAAGTGCAGCCAATTAAATTATACAACATTGTAGCAAATTTTGGCTCTTTTTTTTTAGAAATTTTAACCTGTTTTTAACTATTTCTTTAGGACAAAGTTTCATTTCGATTTTATAATTATAATTGCATTTTGCATTGTCAATATTATTTAGTACGTACTATATTAGTAATAATTCTACTACATGATTTTAATTCTTGTGCAATTACTTAGTTGCATTACAATTAGTAGCATAGAGTTCTCCTTTAGTGTTATGTAACTGCTATTTGAGTATTTCTGCTGGTAAACCTTGCTATTGCTATGCATTAATAATTCGCACTCACAGTCACAGTATGGAAAAATAATACTAATAGTAATATACGATTCAGAAGTCTATGTGACGGGAAAGGGGAAAATAACCATTAAAATGTCAACATGTCAAGATGTAAACAAACTTTACAGTAGTTCTGTAACGTGCAATATTCATTATTAAATTGAAAGGTTTTAGGTGTATCTGCATGTTATGTTGTGGAATATTCATGAATATTTCGCTTTCTTATCAGAAAAGGAAGTTTAAACTCACATCAGTTAAATTATGGTATCGTATTTAACAATTAATGTCCATCTAATGTACAAAGATGTTTATTATGACGTCCTTGCATAATGATTTTCTATATAAAGGGCCCTGCAACCCGAAACGCAGACAGTTCTCTTGCAAAATCATTTTACCCTCACAGCCTAAAAAATCTCTTACACAAAACACATTTTGAATTTCAAAAAGCAAAGTTCGTGATTTAAAACTATTAAGCCAAAATGGGAAAAATATCACTTGCGTTAGTCATTTGTATGGCGATAGTATACTGTGCTTCTATTGTAAGTAAGATAAATTGCTAATTTTGAACTTGAAACTTTTTTTTTTGAATAATATTGGATTCAAAATAAATATGTATTCAGAATACCAATTTTAGGCATAGTTAGCATTTTTATGTAGGTATTATTTGCTGTTTTTTTGAGAAAAATGATTACATTACATAATGCAAAATTTTACTTTAGGACGGAGTTAACGGGGCCGAAAAAACATGCAAGGCCATTGTGGCAGACTTGACGAAAAGACAGCTTGGAGGAATCGGTAACTTTTTTTGAAAACTGATAAAAAATTTTGATTTTGTTTGAAATTTTGATTAAAAAATTGAACTTTCATCAATTATAATCAATCCCTTAAATCCATCTTTAGCTAAATGCAACAAAAGTCTAAAGTTCAAAAACGGAAAGGATAAAGCTGCAAAAGCAAACGTAAGTTGGAAATGTCCAAAAGTCAACACAACCTCAAATAAAAAAAGACTTTCTATGTGTCAGGTTAATGGTTTGTACTAATGTATTTAAAAAATTATTCTATTTTAGTGTGTCCTGAAATGTGTGATGATGAATGAAAACATTGTAAGTAATTTTTATCTGTATTAACGAATAATAAATTAGCCCAATTTTTGATATTTGTCGTAATGACACGCTAAATGAATCCAGAAACTAGAAACATCTAAAAATTGAACCCTTTATAATTTTTCAGTTAACAGACAAGGGCTTGCTGGAATCCACCAACATTAATACATTCATCGAAAAAGAATTTCCTGAGGAATTGAGAGACAAAGTCAACAAACTGTTTTTACCTTGCGTTGACGATTTTGGTAAGTCTAGATATTGTAATGTAAACCAATTAATTTATCCCGGAATAATTACTGCAAATGAGCTGTATTACAATCCAGATAATCTACATCAATTGCCTTCTTGAACTTTCAGGATCCAAGATTGACCCAGCGGAAGAATTTTGCAAATCTTACGAACCCATGATTAAGTGCGTGATGGGCAAGCTGCCTTTGGTAAGTCAGTTTTACAAGAAAAATAATTGTGTTTTTTAATAGAGGTATGTCATATACAATGGTGTCTAATGTCTAAATATTATTTTATAAACAGTTCTGTGCTGCGGATTGATAAAATTTTCAAAGCGGATCTCCACATTCTTGCATCATTCACTATAATATGTATAATTAGAAAAGCGTTTCACGAATAACTTATAATATAAGTAATTAGATGTAGATCGTTGCTAAAATATTCATGTCACGATTTTAAACTCAAAACAATTTCTATTAATTCACACTAAATACGTTTTTAATTTTTATATTTTTAATATTCTGTTAAACAGCTCAAATTATCTTCTAAATTTAATTACAAAATGTCTATCAGTAAGCTGCAGCATAGTACGTAACGTAATTATAGACTCTGTACTACATTAATGAGGAATAAATGCATAAGTCTCAATAAATAATTTCTAAATGTAAGTATGTGATGACTTTACTCTTAAGTTTTGTCCAGATACATACTAAAATTTCAATAATCAATACGTATTACTCTAATACAACCGTACACAGGACAAAGGGAGTTATTATCTATTAATTGATAAAGGTGTCACATTCAAGACACAATGCAATGTAACACGAGAAATAATTTCATATATATCTAAAATGTCAACACAATATAACCTCCCATCAGAATCTTAATTCCTTATGCATTTGCCGGTATTGATTTTTGTTAAACCGCCGTAACCATTTCAAAACAAGTGAAGAAATGTTCCACTTTAATTATTGAATCGCTTCTGCTGGCTCTTAACAATTCCACTTGCCAATCTTTGTGAATAGGTCACCTTGTCAAATGCCAAAGCTCTTGTCATTCTATATGTCAATGTCGGAGTCAAGAATATTTAGAGTATTACAATAATCTTTATTTTAGATTTGAACTCTTTTATTTGGCTTTTTCATAAAAATGAATATAATAGAAATTCGTCTGCTTAAAAGAAGATTTGCACGGTCCTTCTAGAATCGTGTAGAAGGAACTGTACACTAAATGTGCACTAAATGGCACTTAATTTTCATTTAACAGAAGAGAACATCTACAATACACACTACAAGAAAGTTAGGAATGTGATTTAACAGGAGGGATATACAATTTTACTAATAATTTCACCATCTAAGAATAGCAAACAATATAATTTTAGCTTGTAACATTTGTAGCAGTAGATGATGACATTTCCCCAGGACCAGGATTGACCACTTCTGGAAGGTTAGTAGGATTTTCTGATTCTGATTTTAATTGTGATGATTCAGGAGGTTGTACTATTTGGGTGCTTTCTACTTTTGTAATTTCAATTTGGGTTGGAGTTGTATTTGTGCCAGGAATTATATTATCTTCAGATACTTCTACAGTTTCTGGATTAGTTATGGTTTCACTACTTACAATAATCATATTCAAGGGCTGCTTTTTATAAGGTCGTTTTCTGTAAGGGTTTTTTAAATCAGGGTGAATTCTGTTGTAATGGTAGAATAGCTTGGTTGTGTCTGTAAACTTCTTGTCACAATCGTTGCAACTAAATGGCGTTTCTTTAGTGTGTTTTCTTCTAGTGTGGCGTTCCATGTCACTTCGGGACACAAAATCTCTCGGGCACGTTGCACATTTGAACGGTCGAAGACCTATTAGGCAAATAGGAAAGATTTATATTAATTAGCAAATTTTGAATTTTATTACAGCTATACATATTATACAAAATTCTACATTATACTTTAGGAATTACCTGCATGGACGCGCCTAATATGTTGTTGCACTTGACTATAATGCTTATTGCACAGGTGACAAATGTTTTTCTTCCACTTTTCTTCAATTTCGGGAGGAATAGCTACAAAAATATATTTTGGAAATAAATAGCAATTTGAATACAGATATACGTCGCATGCACAATGCACAACGTCAGTCAAGGTTTTAATTTTTAATGGGCCCTTCAATATGGAAATCGTACTACTCAACTTTAACTGATTTGATAGATAATTTGGTAATTTTATGCTTTTTCCAGTGCTTTATATGCAATGTTAGGATTTTTAGCATATATTAGCCATACCTTGCATACACAAATGAAAAGGGAATACATTTTTTTTATAAAATCGATTACATTAAAATTACATATATACATATACCTACAATATTGAGTTAATTGATCAATTGATCAATAAACATTTATACATTTAGAAATTAATTTTATAAAAAAACAAAGGGAAACGTTTAGACCTACCATTAGAATCAACATCTACTATCTTTCTTGACTGAGGTTGCTCATCATTATTCGTGTTCTCTTCTCCATCCACAACATCAATAATTTTTTTGAACTTTCTTTCAATTCCTCGGACGTGAAAACTTTTGATGTGGTAATGCTTCTTGGTGAGATCGGTAAACTTTTTATTGCAATGGGGACAAGGGTACGGTGTTTCTTTTGAATGTTTCCGTCTGAAGTGGATTTGCATATCACTGAGCCTTTTAAACGTTTTGGGACAGCTGGCGGAAGAACAGGAAAATGGTTTTGCCATTTCGATTCCTAAAAATAAAATAATTTTTGATCAATAGACTTGCATTTCTTTTATGTGTATTAGTACCAGTACGTCAACATTTCTATGTACAGGAAAGGAGAAAATCTTAAATACCTTCGTGAACTTTTTTAATATGTACTTCCATATAATCGCTCACGATATATTGGTCGCATTGTGGACACTTCAGTTTCTTTGGTTGTCGATATAGTCTTTTATATTTTTTCGGAGGACTTTTTTCCTCTTTCCAATCTTCTATAAAACATTTAAAATCAAATTCTTAATTATTTTACTTAATACTGTGAAATGTCGAAAAATTGTAATTGAGTATTTGTTTCTCCAAACTTGCTCCAAATTTTTTTCTTACCGTCAAGTTCTCTTTTCACTAAAGATCTGCTGGAACGTCCACTAACACCAACTGGTTGTTCATCAGTATCCGACATAATTGAAAAAGAACTATCGTAATTATTGTCATCTGAATTGTGTTCCTCAACTTCAACTTTGATGGCATTGTATGAAGATTGTTCTTCGGGAAACCCTTTGGCGTTGGATAATCCCCAACCTAATATAAATACACAATAAATGGTTAACAACACTTTTTTTGTTAAACTGCAAAGTAAATACAAAATATTGTCCTTGTAATTATTACATATTATGTGAAATACTCCTAAATCAAAAACTTTTATATGAAATCTGTCAGTTTTAGAATATTGCACATTAATTATGGCAAGTACAATATGTAATTAAGTATTATAAACTAACTTTTGGCAATAAACGTCCTAATTTTTTCTGTTGAACCTCCATTTGACTGTAAACTTGAATTGTTTCCATTTTCAAAAGACTGCGTGATTTTGTTTTTGATTTCTTCTTGCAAGGATTCAAAATCCTGTTGGACGTGAACCAACTGGGAATAAATAATTTGAGATTTCAAAACCAGGATTAGACAACTTCCACAGAATGAAAACCAGGAGGATGGATGCCCATTTTCTTTGAGTAAATCTTCGCATATATTTGAAGAAACTGGAAGCAGTTTTCTTAGCAGAAATATTATAGGGTAATTATCCAGGACTGATTTCGAATCGAAAGTATTTACTGTAGAAACCTGAGCTTGGTAGCAGATCATACACTTTGAGCTCATTTTGAAAAAGTTAATTAGGTACCAAACCAGTTAAAAATACTCACGGTTTAATTTTTTGACAATAGCTCTTAATGACTAAATATAAATAATGTATAAAAAGTAACTCCTAAATAATAAATAAATATTGTAAATTGGCTGTAATACGAGTAATATCTTCCTAATAAATAGAATACATTTTAAGGTTGGTACCCCAAAAAATGATTTATTGTCGAAAAACAGTATTTTCCAAATTTCTGTAGCGAAATAAATTATTTAATTATATTTTTTGGCTTTCTATACCGATTTGATAACCAAGTAATTCAGATCTGACGCCAAGAATGCGAGACTTTTCTTAGCAAGAGCTACTTTCACCGGTTTCAGTGTATACCTACCGTTACGGTACAATTTCAGTAAAGTAGTGCAAATGTTGTACACAAAAATCAGTTACTTTAGCATAATAGTATTCATTTTGGCTATTTATTTCAATATTCTTCCCAAAAATGGTAAAATTTATCTGTTTAGTTGAATGATAATGTGCACAATGTATAATTTAACATACAATAACTAATAATTTGGAAATCTAGGCCAGGGAAATAATTCGTGCATAAGTAGATACAATTTACAAATATACAGGCACTTTTAGAAAAAGAAAGAACTATTTCTGTTTGGGAAACTATCCTCATTTAACTTAGAATTTTGACGATCAATTTGTTCGTAGGACGCTGCAAAAAAGGCAAATAGTAGAGCAGTTGATCCGCATTTTGAGAAGCTCCCTGGAAAAAAATTTGCGAATAAAATATTTTCCATTTTGGTATTTAATTTCACAGCCCTCTTTGTATAGTTAACGGAAGAATTGCTTTTATTTTTTATATTTTTACATACTTCTTAGACCAATTAGTCCACCTGTGACAGCCCCGGAAAGAATTGGGTTGACAATGTCATCTTTGTTTCGAAACTGTAAATTGTAAATAATAAAATTAGTATAAGAATTGTAAAAATTAAATTTAAGATTCAAATTCGCGTATACCGATGCCGGCTTATTTATCAACAAGCCTAAAAATTCTTGTATTAAAAACTAATATATCAGATTAAGAATGATCAATTTTGCGTGACAAATGTACTTGTCTACAACGTTTTATCAGATTGTATTCTGATTGCATTCACTACTTACCTGTCTAAAAATTTGCTCCGAAAAATCGTAAACGACAGCTGCTGCTAACGAAAAGCTTAGCACACGGAATGTTCTAACGATGCCATTCATTGTCCATTGAGAAATTTGTCTCATTGCGTATTCATCGGGTTCCGGGGATTTAACATTTTTCGGAGGATAAATTATGTTCGTCACAGGCCAAGATGTGAATATTTTGTTGAATGTGCCACCAAAGATCCCTCCTGTGGAAAAATTGTCAACATAATGCATTTTAGTATTTCTCATTCATAGAAATGCAGGCTTTGGAGATACAATAATTGCAAAGCATGACGGTATAAAGGAATTTCCTTATGATTACAGAGCATACCTGGTTTACATTGTTACTAGCTTTCGACATACAATTAATGCAAAAATGGATATAATGAATTCTCAAAAGAAAAAATGTCAGATTTTTTGCGAATTTTAGCCTGAAACACTTATAGTGAATTTTCCATCTATTTAAACAACAATTTATATTATTCTTGCCCAACCTGTGAATAATGTTAAATTGGAAAGTGTACAAAAACCATTAAAAAGGTATCCAAAATTGTGGATAAATATAATAAAGCGACCATTACTTTAGTATTGAACTCAACATGTTAATTTACCGTACTATGAAGAATTCTCCAATGTGGAAGGAGTAGAATACAATGAACTACATTCCAAAAATATGTACTCGCATTGTAGTGAAAATTGGTTAGATATATATTATATATTGTAGTTACAGTATTTAACAAAGTTAAAGAATTTTGCATGATCTCCCAATAGGGCCCTATTCGCGGAATATACACAACTATTTTCTAGATACAATGCTAAAGGCATGACATAATCGACTATACTATAGGTATTATTAATGCCAATAATTTGCTATAAGTGCAAGAAAAATCTTAAATCGAATTAAGCCCATCATTATCCAGAATTAAATGTTTTAATACCAAAAAAGCCATTGATGAAATGATGATGCACACTTCCACAGTAGTACCACTTGAGATCTTTCTGAATAGCTCTCCTATCAAGCCAAGCTTTCTCTAGGACTACAGGATATTCATAATAGTAGGTGGAATTATTGTGTCCTGGCTTAAAAATAGTTGGAAATGCTTTTGCATCATATGAGAATCCTAGTCTGTGTCTGTAAATGAGTTGTCTGGAAAGCCAAAGGGCGAAATCTGGTCCATCCCTATTGGAATCCTTTAGTTGGAAAAGATGTTCATTTTCTCTTACTGTTCCCAGATAGGAATAACTCATTTAAATAGTAATCTATTTAGTTTCCTTGTACTCATTTGGTTATAGCCATAGTTGTGTATTGTGTATATGTATAAAAATATTGTAATGAATTTTAATGAGCCAATTTGAATTTATATGTATGGAAGAATCATAGATATTTATACAGTTCTATTGATGTAAATGAGTTAAGAATAGCGAATAAAATATGACGTAACCGTCGAAACCAATGAAAATGACACTTAAATTTCAATGAGAATTCTCTGTACAATAAGAATGGAAATGGAAATCACTTTAACATAGGATAGTATAGCACTGGATATATTTTAGTTGAGATTTAAAAGAAAAGATTTGAAAAATGGTCAAAAATGATATTGAAAAATAAGTTAATTTACGAAACAAAATAGTTTTTCAAGCAATCATGACACACCCATTTAAAGTAAAAATTACTGCAATTTTTGCATCATTTTTAATCGCTCTAGTGCAATGTAACTCAATGAGGGAGTTTGAATCTTTTGTAAAGGATATGGAAAATATGCCTGGAGCTCCCGAAAGACAAGGATCAGTTTTTCTAACTCCAGAAGATATGGAACGGTGTTACAGGGAGTCTTTTCTTTCTGATAGCAAGAATGATCCAGATATTGGCAGGAATATGGTAAACAAAACTTCTTACAAGATTGAGAAAATTATCAAGAATATTTTTGGAAGACGATATATTATTTGAAATATTCCTTTATGTATTTTGTGTAATAGACAGAATTAATTAATGCGTATGGCTATGCAGCCGAAGTACATAAGGTTACCACAGCTGATGGCTATGTGTTAACTTTGTTTCGAATTCCTCATAAAAGGAATAAAAAGAAAGCAAACAAAAAAGCTGTTTTACTTAATCATGGATTACTAGGCTCTTCTGCTCAATGGCTTATACAAAAGGGAACTAAGAACTTAGGTACGTATATGATTTGCTCTTTATTTATACGATATAGTTTATTTCAAGTCTTTGTGTACACCTGTGTATGTATAGAAAAAAGAAAATTCTATTTTACTTACATTTTGAAAACTAGAAAATCTTTATAGAAAAAGTGTATCTTTCAATGTATTCAATTTTTAAATCTTAGCGTTGAAGCTAGCAGATGCCGGATATGATGTTTGGTTAAATAATAATCGAGGAACTAGCTTTTCCTTAAAACATACTCGTCTTAATCAAAACGATGTGAAATACTGGGATTTTAGGTAGCACTGATTTTTATTAGTTACCGTACTTATTATTAGAAAATAAAAGACTTAATACAATGTTTAATTAAGCCATTTTTAGAATTAATTCTCTTTAGTTGCTTACGTAATTTCATATACATTTATTACGAAATATTTATTTACATAATATACAATTCACTACACATATAAAGAGATTTTCCTATTCGATAAGGATATTATAGATTTTGTTTGCTCTGTAGTTGTAAGTCTTCTCTGGTACCACATGTATGAAAAACACATACATGAAAAACGAATATAAGGATTTCTTGTAAACAAAAATGTCGAAATGTCGCCATTTTTTGCTAATTTTTAGTCATTTTCGTTATTTTGGACATAATTTAAAAGAAATCTGTCTTGTAATCAATAATTAATGATTCTTTTGTTCTTAGTTGGCACGAAATGGGCGTTTATGATATTCCTGCAGTAATCGACTACATACTTGAAGAAACAGAAAATTCTAAACTTTACTACGTAGGACATTCGCAAGGAACAACGCAAATATTGGTAGCCTTATCTGAAAACGAGGAATACAACGACAAAATTGAAGTTGCTTTTCTTTTGGCTCCCACTGCATATCTTGGTGACAGTAAAAATTTGATTAGGAGATTGGGATTTCTTGCTAAAAATGGTCAGGTACATTGAAATCCTTGTTTGTATCTAAATGAAAACTATATTTAGTCACTAACACGTTTCTCCCGTATTTTGTTATTTTCATTTCTAGTATTTAACAAATCCCCTGCTTGGGGGAAAGCTTAAAGGGGACGCTCTTTCACAATACTTTGATACATCGTATGGAGAAGTTTGTATAAAATCCGACTTGACCTGCGCTCTGTGTGGAAATATCATGACATTGCTATTCGGATATGATGGTCCTCAAATGGATTTTGTAAATAATTACTCATCTGCTCACATTTCATCGAATTATTAAGTTTGGTAGACTTTAGACTTGAATTCAATTGTTAAATGGCTTCCAGGCTCGCCTTAATTTTATGCTTTCCATAAAATGGCCTGATTCTGCTTCAACAAAATGCGCTGTCCATTATGCACAAAGTATGGGCCACACTCCAGCCAATTTTAGACAATTTGATTACATGACCCCTACGGAGAATGAAAAAAAATACGGGAAAGGAGTTAGAGAACCCCCTGCTTATGATTTAAGTAAAATAACTACAAAAGTAATTGCATTCTATGGAGACAAAGACAATGCTGCAAATCCTAAGGTTAATTATCCATTTATTATTACACGATTCGTATAGTACGTTATTTTTAAAATTAAATATTGGGCTACAGATTGTACTTTTGCTGAACCTTTTCTTAAGCCTTTATATCTGAATTTCAATAAAAATTTGATAATTTTTCTATTTTGAACAGAATTCGAAAATTACTTTCGACAAGCTTGGACCCAACAGTGAAAATGAACTAGTGCGAGTTGACTGGCCACTTTTCC
>JAQFYC010002259.1:0-27019 GCA_034694165.1 Tomocerus mixtus
TTGCCGTTGGCACTTCTGCTCAGACTCTGACGGGTAAAACTACTCGTTACTGGGACTGCTGTAAAGTAAGATTACAACTTTTCATACAAGATTTTAATCTCGTGAAAATATAAACCAAAATTGACTAAAAATAACTATTCAAAAAGGTTATCTAATGTTGTTTTTAAAAAATTAACAGTCTTCATGCTCCTGGCCTGGCAAGGCTGCAGTAAGTAAGCCAGTAGGAAACTGTGCTAAGGATGGAGTTACAGTTATTGATCCAAACAGTAAAAGTGCATGCGATGGCGGAAGTAAGCAAATCGATAAATCAAAAATAAATTACCATTTACGACTACTAGTTGATTCTAATAACAATAATTATTATAATTATAACAATCAGGATTATAATTTTGAATATAATATTATATACAATAATAGCAATAATTATTATAATTATTATTTTGAAGCCATGCAACTAAGTATATCGTTTTGAATATTATTTAGCTGCTTACGTTTGCAACAGCAATCAACCCTTTAAAGTGAATGACACTGTTGCATATGGATTCGCCGCTGCCGTTTTAACTGGAAAGACCGAAAAGGATACGTGTTGCTCGTGCTACGAACTCACCTTCACATCTGGACCAGTCATTGGGAAAAAGATGGTCGTCCAAGTCACCAACACTGGAGCAGATCTTGGAGTGCGATTTTTTATTTACTTTAAAAAATACTTTTTGAATTTTAATTGCGTATTTTTAAATGTCAAATATTATTTTCGTTTGCCATTAGGAAAATCATTTTGACCTTCAAATTCCCGGAGGCGGTGTCGGTATTTTCAACGGATGTACATCTCAATGGAATGCCCCAGCAGACGGTTGGGGTTCACGTTACGGAGGAGTTAGTAGCGTTGGGGATTGTGCAAAACTTCCAACACAACTTCAATCAGGGTAGGCATCATTTGTCAATTTTAATAAACATAAAATTCATTTGTTTGCCAAAATGTCATGTTTGCAAATTAATATTTGTAAAATGTATATTTTGTGTTCAGATGCCAATTCCGCTATGGATGGTTCCAGAACGCAGACAACCCCACAATGACTTTCCGCAATGTAGTATGCCCTGCAGAAATTGTCGCCAAATCGGGTTGCCAACGCCAATAAATGAAAAATTCAATATTATGTGTAGAACTAAATTATTCTTATAGGATTCACAAATTTGGTTAATTATTTCACCAAAATTAAAATAAATTGTATTGCGAAATAAAATCCTCTGCAATCAGTAAAAGTCTTGTTTATAAAATTGTCATCAGAATTTATTTACTGCTATCGACTTTTTATGAGTACATCGTCAGACAGATTTTCTGTTTAATTGATGACAATGTTAAAAAAAATAATTAATATATTCGCTCAAAATGAAAATAATTATATGGTTAATTATTTCACCAAAATTAAAGTAAATTGTGATTGGAAATAATATCCAATCAAACACTGTCCCCAGCTCTCAGGTCTTGGGTAAAGTGCGACTCATTCCTCCATCAGTTTTTCCAAAATATCTCACTTGCGAATGCTGCTATATAAAATTTTGGTGGGAGTAGCAATAACTTTGTGGGGGTGTGATCGATTGACCTAAAGAGATCAATCAGAGGTCCTGTCAGAACAATCTTGTTCTGACAGGATCTTAGTTACTACCCCAGGAATGTATACAGAACAACAAAATATATGTATTCGTTTTGGAGTTATCATCATGTAGACAGATGGACGAACGGACTGACAGAGCATTCGTATATACGTACATATAGGGGTTTCTCAACTTAATAATAGTCTTTATGATTACTTTTTCAGTGCCAGGTCGATATCTAGGCATCCTTTTTACAAAATTCAGCCGGATATCTCCGAAGTTTAAGCTGTGAAAAAGACATTACCCCATTTTGGGTTGAAGATATTATTGTTGTAGGCTGTAGGACTTTGATGTTGAATTAAGTAGTTCCCATATGCAGTGGCGGATCCACAAAAAAATCCAGTGGGTGTTAATCTAGTGACTTTTACGCATAATATCAAAAAATAATTTATTGAGGTTACATGTCAACTTATCTAGTGTAAGTTCGGTAGTTCCAGTGGGTGTTACAACACCCAAAACACCCACCTGGATCCGCCGGATGCTGCTGCCCAACTGACAATATAAGTAAATTGGATGGAGGAAACCATTCCAGAATGTAGCTCTCTTTATCAGAAAATCATTTTAATTTAATACGAAACGTATAATTGAATATAATTTACAAATTAAGTAATTCATTCACCGTAAACTGGCATGCTGCAATTTCACTTGCAGGAATAGCAGTTTCATTTCTTGACAATTCAAGTCCTACTACATTTAAAGCTTCATTAATTTTAGATTCGTGTACTATTGTTTGCGAATTTGCCGCTTTAGGAGGTTTTTGCTTAATATTTCTATTCGGGTCGTGAACTTTCATATGGATTCTCATATTTGTCATTGTCTTTGTAGTTTTTCCACACACCTCACAACTAATTGTTCTTTCAGCCCTGTTTCCATGCATATTAAGCATGTGTTTCTTCAAACTGAAACTATGCTTCAGCAATAGTCCACATTCTTTACATCGAAATAGTTCCTTGTCCACTTCGGCTAAATCTTTATGCATTTGCTTATGCCTCCATACGAATTTTTGTTTGACAATCTTTCCACACTCTTCACAACAAACGGTGAACTTGTTAGAGTGTATGTGGTTCATGTGACGATTTAAACCAGCTTGAGACTTTAAGGATGCGCCACAGAGTTCACATTGGTAGAGTATTTCTTGGATACTGTGACCACTTACTCTGTGGTAGTTTCTATAATTCCCAGGTGAGAAAAACTCTTTGCACTCCTCGCAAAAGACATTTCCGTTTTCATATCTCCATCGCACTCGTGGGTGTTCAGCTCGCCTGTGTTTCTTGTAACTCTTTTCGGTTAAAAATCGTTTTTCGCATGTGGAGCAGTCAATATATGGCAGATTTGGGTCGTGCAGCACTTTCGTATGGAAATCAAAATACTTCTCTAGAATCCTTTTCCCACAGAATTCGCATTCGCGTTCCAACTTTTCGGATTCTCTCTCGTGAAACGTATGAGCGTGAAATTTGAAATCAGCGTCCGTTTGAAATGGAGAGGCGCAACATTTGAGTGGAGCTACACCACTGTAAGAGTCTGCAAAAAGAAACAATATAATTAATATTTTCCCCATTAGTTAAAAATAATTGCATGGTGGACCCCGAAATACATAAAGCAAAGAGAAGTGAAAAACATTTTCAAAATATTTATGCCTAAATTATTTTAGTAGTCCATGGTGTTATATAGAACCTCAGCTGGCGCCTTTTGGCGGATACATGTATCTAACTGAATGTATTTTAAGCACTTTGCGGGTTTGGTTGGGGCGTTTGGGATGAGGATAATGAGGAGAGAATAACGCTAGAAAACCTGGATTTTAGATTTGAATTTGCAATCAGCTTTTTAGTATAGTATTCTAATGTAAAATACAATATCTTTGTTGTTGCGTGTTGCAGTGATTGTTTTTTGGTTTCAGGATACAGTACCCAACGTTACAAGGATGTCATCCGTTCTTAAAGGATAAAAATATGTGTGCAAGGTCAATTAAATTATACATTACGTACCTAAATGGCTGACTCTCCATGGTATTGCTATTGCACTATTGCTTCGACATTTAGGTTTAGGTGGAGGTTGAGTTTCTTCTTTTATCGCCTTTCCATTTCCAGCTATCTCACCTAAACATTTCGAACGTGAAAGTATTATGACTATGACTATGAGTATTAAATTTTCATAAAATATCAAAATTCTTTTTGCAAATATTCTTTTCTGGTATATTGTTTGTGGAGCTTAGGATGGAGTGATGGAGAGTGTTGGAGAAACTGTGTTGTACATTTAGCGCTTGAAAGCTGATGTTCCAAATTATCATATTATGTTTGATCGCAATATTTGCAACAATTCCAAAACAGTCTTTGTCTTTGTTATAATAAAATAATAGTTTTTGAGTGTAAAATACAGTATTTTTGTTGCTTCTTTTTGCAGAGTTTGTTTTAGGTGTCGAGATTCAATACCTGATCAGCAGGTGTACAATACTATTTTCTAAATAAATCAATGCTTTAATACGTACCTAAATCTCTGATTTTCCATGGTTTTATTCTTCTCCTTTTGGTTCTTCGTTGAGGTTTCTGCATTTGACTTTCATCTTTTATTGCATTTCCATCTATATCATATAAATAGAATGTGATTGAAGAATATTAAAGCATTCGAATTCTGATATACTATAGATTTATTGTAAATAATATTTAATCATATTGGTTTTCAAAAATGTGAGCAAAGCAAATTAGACCTTTGTGGCAATTTATATGAAATTTTAAATATGAAATTAATATAATTAAGAGTTAAGATAATATATTTTACTTTACAATATACATTCAGTTCCTGTTTAACCTTTAATCAGCAGGAGATCTTGAAAATTGGTTTTTTGCTGATTAATTTGTTCTGCTTTCAAAACGTCTATTGGGTTATGGCTTTCTGCTTCATTTCCAGTACCAGTGTTGTTGTCGCAACTAAATGAATCCAATTCCTCTTCCGATCCTTCACCCTCAATTGTATTATCAACAACTTCTTTTTTGATTATGTCTTTGGCATCCTTCAGATAGTCAAACCCAAAATCAAAATCGCTAAAACACGTTGAATTTGTCCAATCTTCTTCTACTAGTTCGCTTTTCACGTAAATTCTGTCTTTTTGCCATTTCAGCGTCCGCCAAAAAAGAGAATTGGCACGGGACAGTCTTTTAAAATCCTTGAATGCGTCATACAGGTTTTTGAAAGCTAAGGCGCAACTGGAGCAGAAGAATATACTTTTATTGGGAATTATGTCATTTTTAGAGTTCTTTGATGATGATTCTTTCAGGAAACACGTAGTTAAATCTTTTATTGATATTCCGAAAATGTCAAAGATAGCATCCAGAATTCCTACAGTTACTGCTTTTCCATCTGGTATAATACTTCTTTCATAGAGGAATGTTAAATGTTTTATTATTGGGCTATTTTGTTCAGTTAAATATTTCTCACAGCAATTCAAACACAATTTTGAGACGTGAGAGAACTTTTCGTTGTCCAATTCTACGTCAACATCGATATCCATCCCTAATTAATGAATCACAAATGACAAATTATCGATTACGGAATTTAAAAGTTTTAAATGTACTTTTTCACTAAGCAGACGAAGAGGAATAGGATTCAATTGGCAAGAAATCAACCGCCTCTGTCAACACGGAATGCGTGTCTCACGATGTAGTGCAATGTTCGGATTCAGATGTCTGTTTCAGTTCATTCAGCTCAAGAAAATTATAATATCAGGGACGCAGGTCACCGCAGAAATGACATTATAAGGCCCTGGGCTAGTGACCGGAAAGGCCAGGGCATAATTATCAACAAAGGCTAAAAGTTGACTATATACACCATTGATCATTGCGTAGCGTATTGACTATGGATGCAATTGTTCAGTGAGAGCAAGCCATGGACTGGGCATACAGACAATGCATAATACCAAGCTTGCTTCTTATATCAGTCCATGTGGCTTCGTTAGCATTTCAGGATTTTATAACATTATCGTTTACAGCAAAAAATGAGTAGAGTTAACCATTACTTACATAAGAGACTTGTGTAGTTTTTGCATACTTTTACATAAATATGTATTTGCATGTATGCAGATAGATGGGAACTAGAGCTATGAAAGGAATACAAAAGACAGAATAGTTGCCAGTCGTATCTTGACTTTCGCCACGATTACTCTACGCTTACGGCAATTAGCAAAATAGCTGATTAATAAGTAAATCATGGATTCAAGACGAGAAGGGTAAAATTAGTTTCATTTCATGGCTCTACCCTACTTTCTTCAAAATATAAAATAAAGCATAATTCTACTTTCACTCCCACTTTTCACAGCACGCTACCGAACTACCGACTTACTCTATTGAATTATGTAATGATATTATATTGTTATTATACGATATGGACTCATTCTTTATCTCAATTAGATATGTGAATCGAAATTTTGAAGTCGAGCCGGAAACCATAATCGTGTGCCAAAAGCAAGGTGTGCAAAATATGCATACAAATAGCAATGGAAAAGGATATCATCACAATTCAGTGTGTCCGGAGGACGACATGGAAAATGGAACTGTTGGTGTTGGTAGTCGAACCCCTGAAGATGAGGCCGCAATTTCAATTAAGGGTGCCTACAAAAGATATGGAGTAGGAGGAACTGTCCTGGAAGATTTTAATATGTCTGTCAAAAAAGGAACTATGTAAGGAAAATTCAGATAGTATACGTATACGCAAATATTAGAACATTCGTTTAAAATAAAGTAGTGAATTTCATGTAGTTCGATCTTTTAAATCAGTTTTTGAATTTTGATTGTTTGACAGCTATGGACTGTTAGGAGCGTCAGGATGCGGTAAAACCACTCTCCTTGCCTGCGTAGTGGGATTAAAAAGGCTAGATAAAGGAGAAATTCTTATTGCCGGGTCACAAACCGGGACACCTGCATCTGGTGTCCCAGGAAAAAGAGTCGGATATATGCCACAGGTAGGATTGGAGAAATCGACATCTCCCAGACATAGATGCTTATAGATATTTATTTTAAAATATTGCAGGAAGTGGCTCTGTATGGAGAATTTACAATAAAAGAAGCAATGCAGTATTTTGGGAGAATGTACGGCATGTCGTTGGCTGAAATTCAAAAAAAGATTGACTTTCTTGTAGAGTTTCTCAATTTACCCCCCAGTCTTCGCAAAATTGGAACATTAAGGTAGGTGAAGGATATGATAGAATAAATAATGTAAAGCAGAAGATACTTATATATAAAACTATTTAATAGTTTCTATATAGTAATACTTGACATTCTGGAAATACTACTTACAGTTTACACTTAAAGTATTTAGCTGCCTTAGGTAAATGACTTTCAATTGACATTAAATCTTTATTGCAGCGGTGGCCAGAAACGAAGGGTTTCGTTCGCCGTTACTCTTATACACGATCCTGAAATTTTAATTCTGGATGAGCCAACTGTGGGTGTCGATCCTCTTTTGCGACAAAGGTTTGCTTCCTATTTTTTACAATAATTCGCAAAAAAAATTGCTGCTTATTGCATGAAAGTAGCCTCAAGTCTCTGATTCGCTATACTTTAGTAGTAAATGTTAATTTTAATTTGTCTTTGTACTCTAATGATAACTTTAGTCCTTTTAATTGTTAGTTAGTTAGTTTGGCAATCCTAGCTATTATTTCGTAAAATTGTGTAATAGAATGTATGTAGCATGCATAATAAAAAGTATGTGTATGCTCGCAATGATGTGAAAAAGATTGGGAACATTTAAGCTGAAATGGGAGGTTTCTCTGCACGCAATTGGAGTTGTCGGCTAATTTCCTTCATGTTCCAATGGCTTAATGAATTGACCTTTTGGATGTTAATACATAAAACATGCATTTAAAACCTTCCCATCCAGTATTGGGTTAGTTGCGAAATACAATCTTCATTTTAAAGAAAGATATTATTTGAAAATTCTGTTATAGTCTTTTAAAATATTTATTGAAAAATGTCTTATGCACTTCAACACTTTTTGGCTTATATTTAATAGCACTCTTACGGGCAGGCAGTACTACGAGCAAATTCATAAGAACTAACCAGCGCGTCCATGTAAACCACTACGACAAAATTTTGTCATTTCAGAACTGCATGCCTAACTCGATAATGGGTCATCGAAAAAAGTCAATTTTTTTCTGGAGATGCCTTTAAGGTCCTGCTCGGATACATGATTCCCTGATTTTTGAAATTAATATCTAATTGAGCCAGAAAAAAATTGCAAAGTTTTCCCGCAAAAATTTACAATATCCAAAAGCCATTAGAATACTTACTAATCGCTCATAAAAGTATTTACATTACCATAACTTTTGGTGAAATACCATCAGAAGAACTATGTTAAATGATTAATTTGTTACAAATAATTAATCGTTTTATTAATTAATGAAATAACTAATTATTGATCTTTAGTTATTATTTGTAATAAATTAATCATTGATATCGGGTTTCTCATGGCATTTCACCAAAAAGTTATGGGAAAGTAAGTATTTTTATGGGCGATTAATATACTTTTAGTGTTCATGGCGTCATGATTTATATTCAACATTTCTTACAAACGCAGACACTACGATTTATATTTAATAAGGAGTTATTTTGGTAAGTATTGTTTAGCTTAGTTCTGTTAATAAATGTAAACTCAAGTTGAGAATGGGCATGTATTCCAATACGTTGTACAGCATTATATGTTACCGACAAAATCGGTAATAAGGCATTACCGGTAATGCCTACTTAGGTAAAAACGGTAATTTCAGTTTTTGAGTCAAAACATTAATACGACAAATTTTAAATAAATATTGAATTTACCAGTTTGATTGAGCAGTTAACGGGGAATCAGAAAAGTGTCCCTTCAACTCTCTGCTATGATAAATGCCCATTTTACAGACAGTTGAATTTCAAACTTTAAAGGACCCCATTTTTCATGACATGGTAATGCATTATTTATTGCTTATACGTTCATGACGTCTGCCAAAAGTAATGGCTAAACACAAATGTCTGAAATATGCATGTAATAAGTATTTATAGTCATTTATAAATTACATGCTATGGCTATGAAGCACACAAGGTCAATGCTAAAACATCATAAAAATGGTGTTTGCAATGCATTAGAATATAAAACTAATGTTGCAATTTTGATGTTTTTACAGTATCTGGAGATTCCTTTGCAAACTGGTCTCCGATGGTCGTACAACTGTTATCATCACTACACATTACATAGAGGAGGCGAGACAGAGCAACACGGTTAGTAAAGCATCTGCTGACAGTACAAGAGAGATAATTAGTTGTATAGATGCTGAATGGATAATAAAACATTGCAAAATTGTGTGTAAAAAAGTAGCGGAAGTGAACAGGTGTATTTGTTGAAGTCTAATATGAGAGTCATTAAGAGATTGACATAATACAGTCTGTTTTTGGCCAAATCTCACATTGCCCCAATAAGTTGGGGCATTGTGAGAAAGTAAAATTTATCCTTGCATTGAATTCCGCTAACACAATTCAAAAAGGTTGAGCCGTTTAAAAGTTACAAAAATATGAGGTACCACACTACTTATACATATGTATTCTGCATACATTATGAATTGAACAATAAGCTATAAAAGAGTCTATTTCGGAACCTCAGTGTGAAGATTCAATTGTCGCGAGGGAAGTGGGTGCACATTTTTGAAAACGGGATGTACCACACTAGACACTACTGATGCATATATGTATTCTGTATACACTGTAAATTGAACAATGTTTCAAATTGACCTAACTCAGTGACCCCTTGACCGATTGACCCCATATTAGCTGGGTGTCGTCCTCTCGTCCCACAAAGGACGTATACTGAGTGGGAACGGTTTATCTAAACCGTTCAAAAGTTATCGTGCTGACGGACGGACGGACAGACAGACGCCCAGGCAACGTAATCGTGTAAAGTAGCTTCCGCTACTTAATAAAATAGTTTATAGCATAACCTATTGGAGTGGTTTATGCCAAAGTATTCACGAGAGTCGTGAATGGTCATGGATATAATTCCAGCAAAAGCATAATCAGTTGTCACCTTTTCAACCAAATATTTAGAAGGCAGAAAAAAAGCTACTACAACTGGAACGTGTTGTATAGTATAGATGAGAGATATAGCAAGTACATTTAAGTACAATATAATATTAGTTAACCTACAATCTACAGATAGTGCTTACTTCCTTTAACAAAAAGTGCAATGCTGCATTCTGCTATTTATTGTTTATTTGCTTCCCATCCTGGTATTTCCTAGACGTTTTATGAGACGGTTATCTTAAATTGTGTGATGCATTTTGCCACTAACACTCGCATACCTATATTGGTTGTACAGCTTGACTAAATGAAGGACTAAGCGTTGCAGATCCAGAAAATGAATAATCCTTAAATGGTTTGGCGATTTTATTGAATCTGTTTCCTAAAATTATATTTAAGCAGGATATTTTAAAGAAAATTAAAATTATCTCTTCCAAGTTGTTGCGGAATTCTACACTGGACCCTGGAGTGGTTGTGCTTATTTCCAGCATACACATGAATTTGCTTTAAAAATATCCAAGTGCTATTCTACATATGACCATCTTACTATTAACTCTTATTTCAATTGCATGGCACATTAAATCAAATTACTTCTGCCCTACCCCTAATTATGTGCTTGCGGTTACTAGTTAGCTTAAACGCGCTTTGTACCTGTGCATACGAACCTAACTTACCTACGCATGCAGATTTGTAGGATCCACCTTTTGAGTTTGAGTATATACGAATAAATATTATATTGTATGAAAAGCTAGAATAAATTTAGCAGATAAATTTTGCATGGTAAAGCAGTATAACAACTTTTTACGCGCTCGATATTGTCCAGGAACAGTTCCAGCGTTTTCATTTGTCTGGAGAATAAAAATAGTAAATGTTATCATCTATTTCCTAAAGTATCTTTTTCCCACATGTAAAAATATCTCGTGTGTAACTTTGATTCTGACAATTTGCGCAAGCACGATAAGTTTGCCCTTATTTTAGTGATGACGCAAGACGCAATGCATTGTTCCTAAAATGTATGCAGGTATTTTTGCATATGAATTGTAGGAAGGAATCTCCATTATCAATTTGGAAAATCGATATTTGTAGGCTAAAATGAAAAGATTCCCAAGAGTCAATGCGTCATTTGAACTTAAAAAAGGGATATCGCTATCCTTATCGTTACATTTTAGTACATCCCTAACAACTGGTTAAACTAGTTTTAATCCACATAGTGTTGTGTTGGGTCTTTCAAAGTATCAAAGTAAGAAAAATACATATAGTTCTATTTGAACAAGAGCAAAACAATGTTGAATTAATGGAACATTCGTTTTCCAGATTGGGATAATGAGAAGTGGGATCCTTCTTGCGGAAGACTCTCCCACAAATTTAATGAAGACACAAATGTACTTTGCTCGAAGATATCGTCTTGAAATTGAGCACTAAAGATGAAAATAAGTCAAAAGCTATATCCAGAAATGAAATAGAAATGGGGGGAACCACTTTTGGCAATGGGGGAAGATTAAATCCACCAAGTTTACGGAGGAAGGAAGATATTGAGATGACAGACGCTGTTCAACCAATAAGCTACAATCAATGGAAAGATAATGTTCTGGTTGAAGATGACAGCATGACAATGAGAGCCACCCCTCATCATATAGTCTCGTATAAACCAAAACCAAGAAAAGAAAAGTCTTCAAAGATAAGAAATAAACTTAATGATGAATATCCTCACGCAGGGAAATTCATGGACCGAATGAAAGCCCTAACAATCAAGAATGTGATAATGATGCTTAGAAATGTTGGGTAAGGCTTCTATTCTACTGTAAATACTAGGAACAGAGATTTTGGAGACCCTTCCGAAAAACAAAATGGGGAAGTTACTGTGTAGACAATTTGTTAAATCATTTTACGACATAGTCCACCTTTGTTTTTCAAAATAAATTGTTTAAAATGGTTAAATATGTGAATGTGACCATTTTCCGTTGCTTCGACGTTTTATACAGTGTTTCCCATACTTTTGCTGAAAGGAGGTGTTCTGATGATCCCTGTATCCTTTTAATGTACATACAAATACATACAGAATTAATTGAAACTTATTAATGTTAAAATTTTGCAGATTTCTGTTATTTGTGCTAATTCTGCCTGCTGTGGAGATCGCAATTGTGTGTACAGCGATTGGCTTGGACCCGCAACAAATCAAAATGGGCGTGATCAACAAAGATGTTCTAGATCCTGCCAATTGTACAGTTGAAGGGGGATGTCCCATTGACAATTTAAGCTGTCGATACCTAAACGAACTATCAACCGATTCAGTAGTCCAAGTTCTTTATGAATCGGAAGAGGAGGCATTGAAAGACGTTTCCCTTGGAAAACTGTGGGGTTTTGTCTCTTTCCCTGAAGGATATTCTAATTACATGTTCGAAAGGGCACTTTCCGGAAGCTCTTTAGTAGACAATGATACAATTTATGGATCTCGTTTCGGAGTTACTTTGGATATGTCCAGTAAGTAATTAATAACTCATAATTTCCCAGTTTTACTTTATGGTTCTGATAATTTAGCCTTTATTCTCATTATCCTACCAAACTCTCATGGCTCATGCGAAAATTACTAATTTGTACTACATGGTGGGAGACAAGTCTCAATATTTCCTTTAGTTATTTAATCAAGTATTGAGTTTAATTGAAATTGTAATTCTATCATACTAAGTTATAATAAAGATAAATAAGAATCTCTTAAACATACACGTCACAAGTCTGTAAAGTCAATATATGTGGGAATTTTCTGTGAAATCTGCACATTTATCGAAAGTAAGAATGAAAAGAGACCTGCCATATTATTTTGTAATATGTGAACCAACCACGCGTACGTAATAACTAGCGTATCTCATGCACTACTTCTAAAATGGATATTGTGTTTCCAATTATAGACAAACAGGTTGGACAGACAATGAAAAGAATTTTTCTGGACGCATTCAGGGATTTCGCTACTACACTGATGAAAGATTGTAACATTGACCCAACTGGTAGGGATTTACCTCTTTATGTAAGCATGATTTATTTCCATAGTGTAACTATATTTAAATTTTAAATGTACCTATATTATGTCTTATTAAGATATTAAGTACTATACTAGCGTCATAAAACGAAAATCTATGGATTACTTATATCTGCTATTCATATGAAGGTGTTATCCAAGTATATGTCAATAAGTAATTGATTCTTTCTTAAAAACCATGCGATTTTTTATAAATAATATTATTATGCTATTAGCTATTTAGCCTTAGACATCGTAAAATATTGGATTGATCGATTGGTGCAATGCATGGTAGAGTCCTTTGCTGCCCATAGACAGTAACAACTTATCCTTGAAACTCCTTGGCTCCACATTACCCCAGTAGCCAAAAATGAGCGATTTACATATTTGGTGCGTAAGTTTACCTTGTCCTACATAGTAAATTTTTTATTTCTCTGCCGTTTCGACTACCAAAATTTTGAAATACGATTATAATTGAAAGAGATACTTGACTTAATACGAAAACACTAATTTAGCAGTGGAAATATTAGAATCACTGGCATTTTAAAATATAATTGGGACACTTCCTATTCTTAATAAGTCACAAAATCGAACCGCGAAATGAATAATTCGAATATTTGTAACTTCAATATTTCCCGTTGCGCATTGCAATTGCAATCCTTGCTTCGTTAAGGCCTATAAGCTGCTTCATCTTTCAATCGAATAAAACGCATTATGTAGTTTCCAACACCAGTTTATGGGACGGATGACACGAGTTTCCGTGAGTTTGTTGCTCCGAGCATGGCTGTTGGATGCATCTACTTTTTTACTCTGTGTTCCTGTGGACTTGTCTACATAATTGAGAAACGGGAAGGAATGCTGGAAAGAAGTTTGGTAGCTGGAGTGAGTACAATGGAAATTATGTTGTCTCACCTATTTACACAATTCTTCGTCCTTCTTGCTCAAATTTCTTTGGTCTTCATCGTTTTGTTTCCACTCTTTGGAATTACCATACGAGGATCTACTATTTGGGTAATAATTTTATTTATATATAATTCAAGAATAGCTTTAAATGAATTTTTTATTAGTATTAGCAATATCTTATAGTATCAATCAATTTTAACTATTTTAAGGTCGTGGTTCTTATGGTTCTTGTTGGATGCTCTGGAATGTCATTTGGTAATGGCTTTATTAATTCTAAACTAAACAATTATGTTCTCTCGCTTTATTGGAAAAATGACCTTATAATAATATTAATATTGGCGAAATACTTTATGCACTATTTACAGGGTTCTTGGTTTCCACAATTTGCAATGAAGAAAAACATGCCATTCAGTTGGCTATGGCGTCCTTCTTCCCGAACTTTGTTCTTGCCGGTAAAATGTTTAATTGTGATTTTATATTATTTTGCTACTTAAAACTTTTATCTTGCTATTTATCTTGCTCCTTGTTAGTGTAAACAAGTGTAAGTAAATATTGCCTTCTCAAGTCAGACTTAGAATGTATATAGTAAATGTTTTTAGGAAATTGTAACATTTTTATGAAATATTTTAGGTATGTTGTGGCCGATAGAAGCAATGCCAAAAGCGCTTCAGTATTTTGCATACGTTCTGCCTTGCACACTTGCTGGAGAATCCTTACGCTCAATTTTAACCCGTGGATGGGATATTTCTCATCCGTTTGTGTGGCCTGGATTTGCATCCACATTAAGCTGGGTTATTCTCTACTGGGTTTTAACAACCTTAATCCACAAATATAGAAGATAAATAACATTTTAAGCATTTTTAGTATCTCTGGCTATTAAGTTAGGACTACAAGAATCTACTTGCTTTGTCCAATGCATGTGTTTATGAGTATGAGCTAATAAAGTATTTTCTTGTGCAAAATACATAAGGAACAAAGTTACTAATTAAATCCCATGATAAGAAGTCCGTGGCCGTGATCTATATTATTCAACTTGCTGTCTGCATCATGCCAAAGGTTGTCTCTAGTTTTATTTTAAAATTTATTAACCTTTAAAACACAAATAACATTAGTACTCAAATTGTTTTCTCCGGTTAGCCACTGACCTGGCTAACTCTCTTTTTCTAAAACTAAGTAATTTGGCAATTATTAAGTTTTCACGTACATTTTAAAATTCACGTATTTTTGCTGTACGTGGCACGTACGCAAGTATTTGATGAAATTCACGAACTGTACGTGCCATTCACGTACGTCTGGTCACCCTGTTTGCATGCTCAAATAACTCAAATATATAACTTGAAACAGGCAATTTAAAACTTTTTTAAATTGTCCAGTCCAGGATAAGCATAATCTGATTCTGAAATCAATAGAAAAAATCCAGAAGATAGTGACGACCGTCAATTCGTTTGGACAGACTAATAAAATCCTTACCGCAAGTAATAATTATCAGATGATTAATCCAAAAAACAATATTACAAAGAATAATATAAATAATACTTATATAAATTCGCTGCACTAAACCGCAATGATTTTATTCATTGGGATTTATAAACAACAATAGGCCATACTACAATGGGATTTTAAGTGAATACTTGATATTCAAAAGTAAGACACGAAAATACAATAATGCAAGTAGTAAGACATTTGGATACCTGTTACATTTTCCTATACTGGAACAGGAATTTTCTAAATATTATTACACTAGTATTATTCTTTTTTGGTAGGTACTACTGATATTCCAACACAATTTAATTTTATGTCTATTTGTGGTTTACAAAAGTGTCCACGTGTGTGAATTATGAACAAAATTGTTAGATATGTAGCGGTGCCAGCGAGAACATGCCACCAGGCATGAAGTTGCGTAAGCGGCTTTAGCCCAGGTGGTAGTTGTTGTCGAATATTTGTTATCTGAGGGCAGAAATTGTTGTCTATGTTCCATATAAAAAATCCAAATAGGTTCATGAAGCTTATGACCCGGATTATTTTTGTACAAGTTGTGCACAGACTGTATTTGTAATAACGAAAGTTTAGAAAAAATATATAGAAAACCGGTATAGCGAAGATAATTTGATAAATCAATGGCTCTTTTAGTGTCACATACACATAGGCGGAAAGGGAGGCATAAAGGACACAAAATCCAAAAAGCTTCCAATTCACGGAACTGCCATTGGGTTTTGGTAGTTCGCGTAAATTGTAGATTACAACCAAACTGGTCCATAGCATGGGCAATTCATCTGCAAGTTGCATTGGGTACAACAATGTCATATGAAAAGCCCAGGATCCCAATCCTACCATTAAAAAGCCTATGTAGGGAACTATGAATTTTCTGTCTATTCCCCATCTCCAGATTTCAAATATTCCATAGATCGGTGGAAGTATCATTCCAATGTTGCTGACTGTATTCCAAAATTCCGCTATGAAAGGGGTCACTTCGTAATTAAATTCGCACCAATCCAATGTCGATGTGGGCTCACCCCAAAAAGGCTCAGATGCTAACGGTGGCATTCTTCGGTGCGAGTTATTTAAATTATAAACTTTAAAATCTTCCTTTAACTTTAAACTGCTGAATTCTGTACTTTCCTGCTTTTAGGGTGCTGGTACTTCAAAATTATATATGTTCGAGCTTATCAGGACACCAAGAAAGGTGTTGTGTGTCTTCGGTATTTTGTAATTAGCTATAAAATAAAAACATACACAAATATCAATTTTTTATTAATAATAAATAATTTATCATTGGCAAATGAGTATCTAATCCACATAATATATAAAATGCCTACATCTTCATATTCACGTTTCATCAACCTTATTATTTACTAAATAAATATATAATATAAATATATAATACACACTTGTTTTTCTTAAGTTCCCGATGTACACTCTCACGGATTAATATGTATATTATGTAATGATAAAAAAAATTCTAGGTACTGGTTAGGTACTGGTTAATCCCGTATCGCTTACGTAAGCATATTATGTATTTCAAGAGACACAAGAATTTGTTTTCGATTTTAATGTGGTTGAATGGAAGAGGAACAATTAGTGCATTTGTAACGCAGTACCTACAGTTTAAACTAAAATATTCGCCACTTTGGCCAAAACAACGACCAACTATGAAATTCAAAGTAATACTAAAGAACAATTTAAATTCTTTCGCAATAATATTAACATTAGCTACATATTTTTGTTACAATACTTTATAAATCCAAGCAAATGTACATGAAATATTAGAATACCTTTTTATTAACCTGTCTTAAATTCTCATCCACCGGACTTTTAATATGTATGGTTCTCATAATAGCAGCTGCTTACATATGTAGCTGCCTTGAGTATAGCCAACAATAACTTAATTACTATTTATTTAGTCGAGTTTTTCATATTGCATCATATTATTCACATTATCAAATGATATTTATTAGCATTCTTAGAGAATTATGTGTACAGAGTGCTTTTTATCTGAAGATACAGATTTAGTGAGTACATATTTATGAAAAGTTTATATCCATTATCTTACAATTACGAACAAACAGTATCATCCAGGGAACAGAAATACGTAGGTCATGAAAACGCAACCACTCTGTAGGATAATTATGTAGTTTTTGTATATATAGCTATAAGGTATATTGTGTAATAATACTTTTAATAGCCACAATAAGATTTATAAATAGAGTATGTAGTGAAGTGTAGTATATTTTCCATAATACTTTGTTACTTCCTTTATACTTTGTCTACTCATAAGCTTAAACGGTAACTACCTGGTAGGTATATAGGTATCTTGTAGGCAATTAAATAGTCTGATAAGTAAACAGTATAAGATTGCAATCAAAGAATGAAATGTTCTCACATAAATGATTAAAGGACTTTTTTTGCTCTATGATTTCCTGATGTCTTCAATATCACATTTTTCTTTTAGGATTTATTAGTACTGTGAACTATATATCATCTGTTTTTGGACAATTCAACTGGGGAATCTCCTGAATGATATTTAATTGTCAATATACATGGTCTGTCATACTATTAAACCAGGGCATATTCTGGGTTACTACCACGACATGTTACACATCATTCGAAAGCATAAATTTTTGTGGCTTGGTTTCATCCACCAAGTTGTTAATTGCTGGGCCTATTGCCATTGACGGAAAAGAATAAAAAACATGCAAACATTGGCAAATTTTACAAATAGTGTGGTGGTCCCTGACTCCAAAAACTATTTTTTCTAACTACCTTTTTCTAAGCAAAGTGCAATCAAGCTATTTTTAACATCATTATAAAAAATATTTAGCTACTTATTTATGCACTGTCTTGGCTGTTTTATTTAGACTACTTCGATTCGAAGATTTAGTATCGACGATTATGCGTCCTGATAGGAAAAAATTGTTTATACGCGATATGTATTTGTATGCGTATTCGTATTGATAATTGTAATACAAAAATAATGATTTGTTTATTTTATTCTTTAAAAAAAATTCCAGCGGAAGCAATTTGTCTTAATGAAATGTCAACTCCGTTGTGGAAAAGTGAAAATTCTAAATTGGCATCATTAGAATACAATAGTAAAATTTTACATATTGTTGCTCATAGTTTGCAGTAGAAAACTCACTCAAGCAAGAGTAAAGAGTGTAATGTAGCTCATAAAAATTATAATCCATATACCCTACTAGAAAAAGGATACCTACTTACTTTCTCTGAACGTCTAACATATTTGTCTGTCATTTATAGGTAAACTTTAAAGATATGATTATAACATCGAATCTATTAATAATTACTTTGTACTATAAATGCAAGAAAACCTGTAACGGCTCGAGTGCCAGGCAAGCAAATAACTTCCCTATCCTAAACCATAATACAGTTCTTTTTTGCAAGAGCCCCGTATATTCACTAATATCCAAATGGAACTCCCTCAGCTCGGTACTAAAATCAAGTGAGGGGTCGCATGGCCAATTTCTTTCGTTATTAAATTATTTCCTGCTTAATGAAAGGCAGGACGAATTCACCATTTAATATTTGGCTGACCTCAACTTCAAACAAATATTTGATAGTGACTTACTATAAGAAGTGTTAATTCTGTCTCTTATTGTCCCCTTTTTTGTGTGATTTTAAATCACGTTAAACTTAACTGATTTTTAGTTTGTATATAAAAATTGACTATCCAAAGATATTGGGAGCGATCAATCTACCGTAATTACGGTAATCTAAAATGGTACCTAAGTAAAATATGCCAATGCGCGGAAAATTGGAAGTCAATTTGAAGCAAGAAACCAATTTTCTTTGTTTAATATTTTGATGTAAATATGCCAATCTAGAATTTTGTAAACACTGACACATTTCCGATGTTAGATTAATGCACTATTTTACTCAATGTTCATACTGCACCCACAAAGCTATCGTAATGTGAAAACAGAATTCGAAAAAGTTGACCCCTTCAAAAGTCTTTGCCCTGGGACGGACGAAGAACATCAGATATCGGACACCAGAGTCCAAGGAAACTTTTTTTTAGGCTTATCCTACCAATGTATAACTCCCCTTTCCTCTCACTTACCCATGAATGTATCGCTGACGATACATTAATAACTAGCATGAATTACGCAATCTTTTCTAATATTCCCATGGAATAAATCTTTTATAGTGCAACTAAGATGCATTTTACTACCAAATAATAGTTAACTACTACCCATTCACGTGAAAAACGCATTTAAATGCAATAAAATGAACTCTAAAATATTCTGTTGACAATTTCACGTGGGAGTTTCTCATTTCAATGGGGAAAAAACTTAAATATTTGAATATTACTAATACACTTGTGAGATTTTAAGTGCGACATTAAATACTTGTTGTTATGAATAAATGGTAAAGATTGTCAGATAATGGCATCCCAAATTATGGTAATTTGCTTAAAGATCCCAATTAATCATTTAATATCCCAAAATATTAATAACAAAAAGCATGCTAATAGTTTATACTTTATGCATAGTTCCACAATCTTAGGTCCGTTCATTTATCTCCTTTACTTAGCCAAAAGCTGATGGCTTAATTACCTATGTATTAGAGTAAGGAATAAAACAAGATTTTTTTTTTGAAGATTTAGAGTTTTAATTTTTATCAAAGATGTCCAAAGAGTTTCTTCACAAATTGTCCACGATAGTATGGCTTCCACATTCAAAATATCCCGTTTTGAAAACTTCTATTGAAATCTTTATTTCAGTTATAATTTTAACGCTCACATCCCCTTTGATTATTTTGTCTCTTTCATATGTGCTCGTTATGCGTTTGGTTTTGAAAATCGTCTTTGCACTGTTTACCGAAAGCAAATATTATCTAATGGCTCCTGAAGACTCGCTCTGGGCTTATGACACTCCAGCTAGTTACACTACCATTCACTCATTACAAATATTTGAAGGTGTTTGTGACATCAAGAAAATTCGAAACAAATTTATAGAATTTGTGAATACAAAAACAAGTGATGGAACAGTTTGCAAAAAATTTAGACATCGAATTACTAATATTTTTGGGTTTTATTGTTGGGAATATTGTAGCAAAACCTTTGATATTAAAAGAACTGTTCGATTCGCCAGTGGGGACGAAAATTCGAGATTTTCTGAAACAGAGGTTTTTGAGATTATGGGAAAACTTTCAGATGAACCTATTAATACAGTTGATCTGCCTCAGTGGGAAGTTTTGGCTTTTCCCAACTATATTTACAATGACGGAAAGAAAAATGTAAAACGTCACTACGCATTTCTAATACGAATGCATCATTCATATCTTGACGGGATAGCATTAACTGAAAGAGTCAAACATATATTAGGCGAAGACGTCGTCGAGTCTGCGATAAATCCATTCAAACCAGTACATGTTCCAATTCTTAAAGCAGTTTTTGCACATGTAAATCTTTTGTTCCTGGGGCCTTATTCCTTCCTCAGGACATTTACAATAAACGATAAAAGCTTCTTAAACCGTGGAAAATTATGTGGACACAAAGTTGTTGGATGGACAACTCCAGTGAAATTTGACGCCTTAAAGAGAATCAAATCTGCTAAGAAGACTTCTATAATTTCCATTCTTAATTGTGCGCTCACAGGGACCTTAAGGAAATTAGCTTTGAAAAACCAGGAACAAGTCCCAGAGTTAATCCATGGAGCCCTGACAGTTGCCAAGTTTCCGTATGAATGGATGAAACCTCAAAATAGATTTTCACTTGTTCTTTTTCCAATTAATATGTCATTCGATAAGGTAAACGATTGCCTTAAAGATTGCCATGTGGCTGCAAAAAATTTAGAAACATCTCCAGATTTTTTAATGAATTACTACATGATGAGAACTCTTGGACTCTTTCCAAGTTCAGTTCTAAAGTTTATTCATGATAATGCGAAGGGCACGGTTTTCATGTCAAATGTGCCTGGCTCAGACAGCACTCTTAAAATGTTTAGTGGGGACCTAATGGTGGATATTGCAGCGTGGGCTCCTCTTAAATCAAATACAGGTAAATAAGACGATTCAATCTGAAGCCGCAATTTGAGATTTACGATTATGATATTTTAATCTCTGGTGTTAATTTTACAAAAATGAAGTATCCTTAAAAATAAATATAAAATTGTTTTGTTACAGGAATCGGAGTAACAATTTATAGTTATAATGGCTTTATCCGAGCAAATGTATCTTTTGATAGTTGTATACTATCCGATCGGAAAGATATGGATTTTGTTGTGGAATCCTTTATTGAAGAAGTTATAGAAATGGGGAAGCTAGCTGGAATCCATGAAGAAGACATAATATAATATTCCGTAATTAAAAAAGCAGATGAACAATAAAAAAAATTATTTCTAATCACTATGTAATGTAAGTACTATTAAGAGGGAACATAGTTCGCTCTCTATGGGAAGACTAGACTCTGTCTGTCTGTCCGTCTGTCCTCCTGCAGTGTTTCAGTCTTCAAGTGTGCAGCAGTGTTTCAGTCTTCAAGTGTGCAGTGTTTAATACACTCTGACAAAAGCTGCAGTGTTTCATCCATCTACGAGGAGTGTCTCGGTTACAATCGTTTACAACGGCATTATTGGTAGTAATAAAGGCACATTTTCATTACTGCCACTAATATTGCATTTAACCACTATTATTTATGTAACAGCATTACCATTCATAAAATATGACAAAATATGTGCATTAAATTGCCGCTGCACCTGCACCTAATGTGGATTTCAGCTTAACAACTTTATTTTCAACTTTTACAACTATTTGTGTAATTACACAAATAGTTTTAAGAAATAAATATATTTCTGGTATTAAATGATAATTTCTTTGCAATTTCCAACCCGAAGCTTTCCAAAAGGCAAATCGACGAAATTACTAGTACATAGCATAGATGGGCAGAAGAATTACCGGCCGGCCCAAATGACGTCTGAGGTTAATAAAATTTTTGCCGGCCGGCCTGAGGACGAGGATAACAAATTTTTTGCCGGCCAGCCCGAGGTTAACAAATTTATAGACCGGCCGGCCGTTCTATAAAGGGTCTTTCCTGCATTACTGGAACTAGATAGTTTTAAGGAAAATAATAATGTAAACGAAATCCACAAGCATAACTTTGGTCAAACACAGATTGAAATGCACTATTCTTTGAAATTCGGAGCTCGTTTTACCTTCATCTCACAGCTTCCATCTTTCCGTTCTGCTTTTCAGGCAAAAGAGTTAGAAATTCCAATAACTTTGAGAGCCATATCAATGAATAATGATTTACCAATTTTTACATATTTTTTCAAGTGTCAAATCTGCACAGTTTTTATATATTTTTTCTCATGCCCAATGCCATATTATGATTGATACACATTGTTCTAATTACAGCAACATGCCGAAATTGAAAGTCTTAGTAATAAACCCGTGCCAACGGATGTCTCTAGGTATCGTTTGTTGTGCGGAGCCGCAACCCAAAACACCAACCCAAGCTCTGCTCTCAAACTCCTGTTCTGTATAATGACACCTAGTGAGAGCTGCAGTGTATTCTGTTCTGTGTTAGTGTGAGCCTGGCCTCATACTCACGCACGAACCGACATCCGGAAAATGCAAAACTATAAGGTATCTAAAACGATACCTAATAATTAAATAATTATGTACTAAACTTAAGCTATATGACAATAAACCGTGGTAAATGGCGTCGCAAAGGAGCTTGTGGTATCAAATCAATTCAATTGCATTGCTTGTCATTGTGGCTATCATGGTGGTCATCTTATAATAATTAAATTCAAGGGCCCTATGTCTGAGCTAAGTGAGGCTCATAGTTGTATTCCTGATAGCATAAGCTTTCCAAAGTTACTTCATTTGCCATGTTTCAATTTTAAAAATATATGTGCGTGATCATTAACTGAGGGAGTGGGGCCGATTAATCAATGGTGTCATCGGAGGAACCTCAATAGACTATCCTAAAAATTTTAAGTCGATATCTCAAACCGTTTTTGAGTTATGGAGTATAAAGACGGACAGACAGACGGACCCAACAAATCCATAAAGGTAACAAGCATCTTAATAATGTCAATTTTCAAGAAAAGATACACCAGCTGACCGAATTATAACAATCCGTAAGAAGACAAGATCCTTAACAAGGAGGACAAAACGTGTATGACAATCAATAATTTAGATAATTAATTCCATTCCATAACAAAAATTATATTTAAAAGCAAATTAGCATTATTCAGTCCTCAATTATTGAACTCAATTCAAAATGAGGACACGAATAATCCAATAATCCAATCTATCAATTGGGTCGAGTACTTGAGCATTTGCCATGCAATCTTTTTGGCAGATGAAAAGTACGGATAAAAAAGCTTGCGATTACGTTGAAATAGTTTATCAGTTATATTCTAGGCTGTTTCTTATCAGTTGTCAGTATAAACTTTTAACGCAGTGACTGCAACTATCCTAAAATTTTATGCAATGACCTAAAAATCAACTCTTTACAAATGAGGACACGCCAAATATTCTAAGAATAAATAAGTTATCAGGAAATGAGAAGATTACACTTTGTATATAACAGGCGTTCTCCTACCGTTTTAAATAGTGCAGTTCTGTTTGTTGATTATTACTTCACAAGTATCAAGAGAAAGACTTTCTTACGAAAGATGACGCTAAAATTTTCATTCGGCATGGGAATTCTCCTGTCCGTTGTTATTTCATGTCGCAGCTCTTCCATAACAGAGGCAGGCGTTGGAATTGAGTCGATTTCGACAATTGTCCCCCCAAAGTTTATTCAAAATATTACAGGTTTGTGACCATAATTATTAAGTTAATAATTATTGAAATATAAAAATATAAGTATATGTGTAATTCACATTTTCTCATTTTAGGTACCGGACCCCTTAGTAAAGAAATTTTACAACTAAATCCACGACTGACTTTTGTTGGGGAAATAAATGGAAAGCACTTTTATATTGAGCGCACATATGTATGTAAAGATATTTAAAAATATTTAGTCTAGAATTACAGCAATAGAACACAATACTCACTACTAGTACAATAATATATGTAACTAACAACAACATTCCTATTATTCATAATAGGAATGTATAATTATAATTAGTCATATAATTGATGCAACTAATGTGTTTTAGGTGACTTGGACAGTAGCAAAGGCCAATTGTGAAAACTTGGGAATGAACTTAGCTCGAATGGATACCCAAGATGACAAAAATTTTATATACGGCTCTTTACCAAGCTCTGATGGTAAAATTTTTATTTATGAAAACAATTTTATGGTTATCATATTTAATTTTAAATGATATTTTCTATAGTGGGTTTGGGCGTTTGAATACGCATTTTGATATCTCTTAAAGAGTGATAGACGTAAATTGTATTCTTTCTGTGCACCCTACTCAACCTGTACACTACCCGATTAATATCACCCGCCCCGAGAAATCAAAAATGTCGAATTTTTTCAGAATTTCCGAATTTGTGTAATTATTCCCAAAATTCGAAAATGTGAAAAATTGGGCATTTTTGATCAAATTTTTGCAACAGTCAGCTATGAAAGCTGTGGCACTGTAGAATTTGTAAAATAAAATTGATCACCATTTGAAAACCGGGTGAATTTATGATTAATTGATTGCATCAGCCGTTTGGTCTCTTAGCTAATTATAATGTCATTTGATCAATTCGCAAAAAGGTTCTCTTGAAATGAGATACTCCAGAATTTTACCAGCTATGGCTGCAAAGATGAAAACCAGAGAGAGAATATTGGTTATACATATATGTACATCGTCCTTCCATTTCCCCTATCATTAATCCGTGGTTTTTTTCACTTAATTCATTAGTAGACTTTACTATTATTAATGCTTACTCGGGAAATCTTGTAAGCATCAGTATCATTATGCCGGGTTTATGTTATGGTGTTTGAAAATGCTATTATTTATTTTTAAGTATTTGGTGCATTTTTTGTTATTATTAGGCAGAGTATGGACTGGCGCTAGAGTTAGGTTTGAATCAAATTGGCCAACAATACGCTGGGAAGACACCGAAGTCATTTTGCCACATCCTACCGAAGGTTATTTTTTCCAAATCATCGCCCAAAGTGTTATTGTCTTTGATGTAAACTCATCTAGTACGTATGCCGGGAAATTCGGTATCTATTCTCAGAATGCGAATTATTATGCACTTTGTTTCCTGTAACGCATATCAGCAGTAGTATTATACATTCTATGTATTCTTCAGTATGTATTCTACAACAAAATATTACATGTGTCCTTTATAAATATTGTGCTTCAATAGAGTATACTAAATTATTGCATAATATGTAATAAACAATAAATCAAGCTACTAAACCTCGACGAGCTTTTTAATAACACATGGGCATTTAATCAATTTGTTACACTAAATGTAAATCCACTTTGTTATACGAGCCGAAATGCCTCACTATTTTAAAAAGTTGATATTTTACTTCCTGGACGGACAGATTTATTATGCTGTCTGTTGGTAGCACGCTACACTCTAACTTTTGAACAGAGCAACTTTTTTCAATTCTGTTTTCAGAATTCGAAAGAGGAGACCATTTCAGTGTTTTGGAGACAAATCGGTCTACGGGTCAATGAACTTCCCTACTTTGCATGGCATAATTTTCTAACCTACTAACCTAAAGAACCTAACCTACTCCATTTATTCGAGTATTGAGTGTAAGTTACACACATACAAATTGGCAGGGCCGTCCAGTTCAGAGCAGGCTTTCTCATACGTTCAAACAGTGCCCTAAAACACCTATCCTTGACTCCACAACACAACAAAAAAGATATCCTTGTGTGTTAGGGATAACTGACTGGTGTGCGTGGCTATTCTTATTTGTTGTGCTGTGAGTCAAGGATAGGTGGTATAGGGCACTGTTTGAACGTATGAGAAAGCCTGGTTCAGTTCAGAGTCCTCGTAGTCCCATAGTGTGATCAATTTCGTCGTCCCAGGGTGCCATTCAACTTCTTCGTTTTATAACATAGACACATAATCATTATTTCCCCATTTCAAAACTACAATTAACCATCACGTGCCATACATAGTATGCACACCCATTGTCAAAAGTTTTATTTACTGAACAAGAAGGAACAAGATTTGGTGTAGTGTAATGTACAGATATAACGAGTATTTAGACAAGTAGCTATTCAATAATTTATACTGTGGTCAAGGAAATAAATAGAATGATTTCTTATAATAGCACTTTATACTTCAGAAAATGCAAATTTTGTTTATTAATAAATAAAATATTAATAATTAAGTTCTATTCTAATTGTCATAATCTACCTATCAGGTTAGATTTTGTGGGTAACTATGCCAAAAGTTGACAATATTTTAAACTTTTATTAATACCCGGGCCATAAATATTTGTTTCGCAGTGATTTACAATATTTCGAAAAATTAAAAAAAGCGAACTTTTTGATTTTAGTTAAAAATAATTTGGTCTAGGAAAAATGTGTACATGTTATTTTGTAATTTTTAACAGAAAACCAAAAGTCGACATGGAGTACAATAATATGCAGTTAATATTATTAATTATACATAAATATGTAGCATAAAGGGATAAATTAGCTTTGCAATAATAAACACTGAACTGAACACCTGAAGTTTTAGGGTATATTTGCGATTTACAAAATGTAAAAGTAATGGCTCTACAGAGCGTCTGGTACTTGCGTGGTCTATTACACAGAGACAATGAAGATTAACTTTGTATATATGGTAGTCAAATATGATAACTAAGCAAAACGTTCTAAGTCCAATTGTTATAGTATTAATTATGCTTTGCAAATTATTCGGGACAATTTGCGTGTAATACACAAAAAGCTACAATAATTGAATGGCTGGGACGAAAAGGGGGCTATCTTTTTCATAAAATATAGATGTTGCTAAGAGGTGAAAATTTATGCAT
>JAQFYC010002260.1:0-27018 GCA_034694165.1 Tomocerus mixtus
CATGTAGATATTTATAAAGATAAGAATGTAGGATTGGTCTTGGACGTAAGTATGTAAATACTGAACAGAATAATGCTTACTTACATGGTATGCTCACCTCTTGGATGATTGAGTAGAATATTGAATAGTAAGGTGTGTAATACTTGTAAATTGTGTACAACGACAACAAGTATGTATCATCGGTTCTCTCTGTGCGAGGAATAATGTAATGCAATCGAATTTAATCTCATTTTCACCCATTAGGAGAAGTTACTAGTTCATTTGGTATTCAGCAAAGACACAGGTCAAGTCAAGTCAATAATAATTATCGTGTGCATCTTATCAATACTTTAATTTAATACATTCAGAGATTCATACAGGCTCTTCAGCCTTTTTGACTAGTTGACTGGTCCTGCCCTGGTCCTGGTCTGTCTTATTGTCTTTATCTTTAGTATGTATTCTATGTACTATGTATTTATATGTGATGTGATTTCATACATCCATATAGGCAGAATTTAATGTAAACAGAGATTAGTTACTGTGCACACAATTTTAAATCTAAACAACAAGTTTATTTCTTTTGGTATACCGGTACTGGTACTGACAAGACCACTGATACCACGGTACCTACCAGGATGTCTCTTTGAAATGATATCTTTACCCTGTCCTTACAACAATTGAAATGCCATTATGTATTTAGTAAACCATGATTTTGCTAAGCAATCTTTGTTTATTTGGTTTATTGCGTATGTAGGGAACATGTTTTGCCCTTTGTGTCTGTCACACTTTTCATGGTATGTCATGTCACTCAACTTGTCAAATTATCTGACCACTTTTTACAAAAAATCTCAATTATTCACGCACAATATTTAATTATGCCAACACTGTGGACAAGAAACGATAAATTATTGATAGTACAAATACGTGAGACTACTTACTAATACTGTTTGTACTTACAAATGCTATTCCAAATAAAGGCCTTCGAAAATGACACAAATAATCTCATTACTGTTAAGATACAGTACAAAACAGGTAAATAAATATTGCATTAAATCGTCACATTAAAAATTCTAATTCAAAGAATACCGTAAAGTTTCTAATAGTATCTGTGTATTTTTAATTTATAAGAATTAGAAGTTGTTTTGGAGGGAGTCTTTTAGGGATGTCATCTTTATCAACTTTTCCGCTCTCAAATAGGGTAAAATTTAAATTCTAAGTATTCAGACAGTGGTAAAGTATTAGTTGGAGTTAATGGGGGCCCCTTGTAGAAAGAATGCATAAATATGACTTTGATAATGTTACTACAAAGAACTTATTGTAATACTTCTATGTGTTACTAACACAAAACGGACAATTAATCTGTATTCTTTTACTGATACTTAAAAATATGGTCTATCATTTTTAATATGTGGCAACATGTAACAACTAGGAAAATAAGTTTCCAATGAATAATTTGATATTCTTAAAAACAATGTTCCAGATGGATACCTTACGTTTACTGTTCTAAAATACTACAAGGCAATAAAAAAGACATTTGGCCACCAAAAAGTGTAGATGTAGGAATTACTCCCACGTTTTACGATTTGCTTTCTATGCTTTCTTTCTTTTGGACATAAAAAGTGGAATATCTTCATAAAGTAAATTTTTTGTTGTGATGTAGTTTGTAGTTGTATTAGGTATCTTGAACAAGAAAGCGTGAAACTATCGGTTTGGAATTTTGGAACTACTGTTCACGGTTATGCTGTTCTAGGTTTATTTTTTATTTTTGTTGTTCTTGTTCCACTCTTTGATTTTACTACAGAATTGAAACGAGATCATTTCAAATTCTTATATTTTTATTCTAGTACATATCATGGGATAAGACATAAAATATATGCGACTGGATTTTATAGCGTGGTCGTGTTCTCACTTTAGTGTAGTATATTAAGCTTGTTTCGGTTTCGCAATATTTTATTCACTACTTTACTTACGATGAGATGAGATCAAGAGCAGACACAAGAACAAGACAAGACACCCACCTAAAAACTAAAGCTACTGGATAACATTACTTATGTAATATTATATACCTTACTCGCTTTTAGAGTAAGTAGGTATATTCTAAGAAAGCGTATTGATCTACTGATCTCGTTTCCAACTTACCACTTATACACAGAGAAAATATTTGAAGTACAAATACCTACGCACAAGATCCAACCAAACCAAACCATACCACTTCATACAATCAAAATAAAACGATAAAGAAAGCTTCAGGGCTACTTTGACAAGAAAATCGTACACAATATAAACAAAAATCTATCGTGGCTTAAAATCCCGATTATAAGCCGACGTTTAATTTCATGTGAAAAGGAACCGCAAGATTTTGTCTAAAAAATTGACTTTTTTGAATACAAAATTCTTTTAAGCATTTTTTCTTCTTCGCCACTGTCATAATTAATGTGGTTAAACCGCATTAGTATAATTATGAAGCTTGGAACAAGTCGAAATTGACTCAATTTTATTTTTCCACAGTACTTATTGAACTATTCCGCATTTCTTGTTGAGACACTTTGGATTGTTCTACATTTTCATATTGAGACAGTTTGTATAATATTTCCAATTTCATTTTTAGCAACAAAATCAATGTATTTTGCAACCAAAAGTCGTTTACCATTAGATTCTTTGGAAATAAATATTTAAGTTAATACACTTAGTAGATCTTTTAGCGGAGTAAATAAAAAAATTCTCATTGATAAAATAAGCTTATAAAATTCTTAGTTTGTAAGAATATGCACAACGAACAATCCTCGTATATTACGTATAACAGGCGCGGCTTGTAACAAGGACTTTAATAAAGCCAAAAGTGACTCACCGCGACATAACCAATTTGACTGCAATAGCAATATTTCTGTAGGCATTCATTTTTCTTTGTGTCATTGCGTAGAATATACAGACACATATTATCTGTGAGATATTGCTTTCTTCCTAGCCAGCAGAGCGTAGCAAAATTGCATAAGAGATAATGTAGCTACTACTACCTATCTAAATTGTAAGTATATTTATAAACCCAGACTAAACGCATCTCGCGATTAGCAGTAAAACCCTAGACTGGTATAGTGGTTTGGTTTAGTAACGTAAGTAAATCAAAAAGGAAATCTCATTTGATATCGCAAAGAGAAAAGTGCCGCGACATAAAGAGTGCTGCAGAATTTGCAAATAAAGTGGCTACCCTCGCCCTCATTATGAATCAAAATTCTGATACTGTCACATGAAAATGAAAACAACTAAAATGGGTTGGAATTGGAAAAGTACATATGTCTGGGTGCTATTAGGTTAAACTGTAGCATATAGTGAAATTAGAATTTCATAGCCTGTAGTACGCTTAGCTAAAGAATATTTATTATATTGTGTAAGTCTTCTGTTTCGTTGCGACTCACCCTCACTACAGATATAGTGCACATTTGTCTTGTTTTCTGTCACTCGTTTTGGCCTATTGCCCTACTCAGCTTGTATTCCTCCAATCCAACTCCAATCTTCTTGTTATATGTATGTTTCTTTACAATTTACGTATGACATGACTAGGTCTCGATCCTTATTACGTCAAAAGGTGCATTAATCTATGTAGAAATGTACAATGTATCTACAGACTAGAAAATCGAAACCAATTTTATATGGTATTTAGTATGGCAGAGCTAGCAAAATATTTATCCAATAATTCTTACTATCTGCACAAGAAAAATGTTCAATATTTGATATGTCACCTGTTACGTTTACATTATATAAAGGCTACATATTGTGTACCACAAAATGCATAATATAGTAACTGTGTTCCAGAAACATGGATATCTTAGGCAGTCGGTGCAGGTCTTACAGTATATTCAGTTTAGACATATATTTCTTCAAATATATTTGCAAGCTTTTAAAATCTTTGTGATTTGTGAGTAAAGTCCCTTAATAAGCGGTCAAAATATTCTTGTAATAGATCTTAAACGGAATCTTGGACATAATCGCCAGAAATATTATCTGGGATTAGCAATTACTGTAGTTTTTCAAATAATTGATACTCCCCAATTGATTTTTAAGTAATTATTTTCGCAAATTAAATAAACCTGCTTATTTAGAGAACTGTATCAAAATTTTGCATACACAAATCTGTAGGACACTTTGGACTGCAACATATATACTGTTTGAGCAATATGAATATATTCTTTTGTGTTCTGTCTGTATGAAGTAATAAAGTAGTATGCAAATACAATAAGAAGGAAAATAGGTATGATAAAGTTAATTTATCCCATATAGACAGACTAGACAGATACAGTATTCATTATTATGAAGTGCAAAGTCAACTTTCATCATATCATAACAATAACATTAATATTGTACTGTCAGTTTTCTTATTACCGATAAGGATAGTAGCTACACTAGTTTACATTTTGCATTTAATTACTTATGATGTTATAATTGTATTGTATTCGATGCAAATCAGCTTTTAGTAAAATAAAAGTTGTTTTTCAATCAACTCATTAAAATATATTGGTAAGCAATATAATATATAGTAGATGAGATAACGTATTGCAATAAAACACTCTATAGTGTCATTGCATTGCTTCAATACAGATACAGGGTAAATATTCTTTAGGGATAATGGATAGGGTAGAAGATAGTCAAGCCAAATTACACGTCTAACTAATTTTAAATAGAAGTGGAGTAGTGGATATGGCAGATTTTGTTTTGCAGGAGCACTCTCATTAAAAATAATTTCATGTCTCATTCATCTCACGTTAAGATTCATTACGAAACTAATTTGTGTAGTATAATTACATTAGATCGCGGAGGTCGTGTCTGTCGAGTACTCTGTTCTCGGTGTGAAATGAATAAAAATTATGTGTAAACTGACATTGAGACTTCGTTTGCCCGTAGCACAAGCCAAACCATAAAGAGGCATCTTAGTTATGGCACACGTCTGCTCTACAGGGTGTTCGCGAAAGAAAATCTCACATGTAAACAACAAAGCGTTCTTTTAACGAGAACAATGATTCTGTGTTTACTAATTCGCATTAAAAGCATTGAGCTATTATTAACGTTTTTTTGTCCGTTACTTACCCCAAAAAATGTCTAGAGCAAGTTCACTACAAAAAATTAATTTTTAACCTTCGAAATTGGATTCCTCTGCTTAGAAGTAAAAAAACGTATTTCCAACAGTTTCAAGGCATTTTTGGAAGTAAAAAATTGTCGACTCTTCTTGAATGATTGATCTTCGGAAACATTTTTGTTTTTTTCCTTTGAAGGCTTTATATTTAGTACAGCTAACTGAATACAAATATACACCATCAATATTTACACTTCTGCAATTAATTATAATATTTTCTTAAATTCGAAAAATTAATGGTCAACGTTTGTGGTGGGCTTATCTGATGACACCCTGTATGATATTAAATGTAATCTCTCTTGGCTTGGCATGGCCTCGCAGTAGTAATAAAAAGATCGTAATAGGAGACAAAATAATTAAATAAATGTTAGTAGCCTATGCAAATAAAACATAATTGCTACAATTACCTACTTACGATAGTTCAGTTGATAAACTTATTACCCAGCAGAGTACCATTATCAAAGTAGTATATCTGACATTAAATTAACTAAAACTATATACTCTTGTCACTAACAAGTAACAATTTAAACACAAGAAATTATATAGCGAAGCGCACCTAGTAATTATCGCAAACTCTTATTATGTTTATATACTTTATAAGAAAGTATACTTGCTGAGATTTTAACATTTATTAGTGAAGAAAGAAGAAAAACATCTGCGGATTAAATTGGCATAATTTTTCTTACTGTGGGGCATTTATTGAAATTATGTTGGAAGGAACCCGATGTCAGGCCAGGCCAGGCCAGTCCAGTCCAATCTGATTCATTAGCTTCCCAAACAAGTTCAGTTCAGCCCCATGCTGAACACTGAACATATAACGCAACTGCTAAAAGACAGCCACCTTCAGCACAATATGTGGCATCGCATTTATATCAAATCACCTCATCACATCTCATCACAAACACATTGCAATTCTAAATACACATCGTGGTTGGAATACAGATAGCGAAAACAAAAATGTTTTCTAAATCCTCAGGCTTCAATATTCAGTTTCAAACAATCGATTTGAAATGCTTTAAGCTTTAGGGTTATCTACTTACCATTTACGTTTAGGTATGGTATGTTAATAAGTATTAAGTTAAGGTTCATTCAATTTATGAGATTTGAATTTGACTATAGTGATTTATATGCAGTAATATATTAAGAGTATAGGTACTCAGACAGTAATTTTGTTAATGGATAAAATAATCAATACAATTAATGGTAATTTGACAGCTACCCTAATTGTCCATTCGTATATGATCATCGGCAGCTATTCAAAAGATGAAAATTGTAAATTTTCGCACATTATGGAAAATCTGCCTTCAAATTAATATTGCAAAAAAGCTTGATATGTTTATAAATGCAAAATTATGTCATTTCATTGATAGAAAATTCTACTATTTGCATAGATATGTGTCTACTTTTTATCAGAAGCCATTTTGAGTAACAGAAATTGTTTTTATCTGTTTATTGAGTAATTGTTGAAATAAATGATTTGGCTAATTAAATATTATACGGAAAGAACACTTTATTATCGAATCAATTAAATATTGACATTTTGTAACAAAAATTAACCTGTTAAATATCCTAAATCAGTTTTTTGCGATTTTAAGAGTTTCCTTCCTTTCCTTTTGTGTTTTGTTTTCTCCAGATCCGATGAAAACTTGGTATTTGCACTTAATTTAGTGTCTGTAGTGAAAAATAGTGCGGCATGCCATGCCTTGTTGGCCTTTGACTATAGAATAGAGGCTAAACCGAAACTAAGTCTATGTCCTGATACAATGTAATACTTATTTATGTACACGCATTATATAAAGCTTTCTATAGCTGTTGTAGTGTAAATAAGTTAATGTTTTTGTGACTTGAGATGTCTGAAGACTTGACTTTCCAAATTTATGTTTACAACGAGTATAACATAACATAACACAAAAGTCAAGTCTCAAGTCAAGTCAAGAGTTGGGAAAAAACTTTTATTCTCTGTCCTTATAAACAGACCATAAAGAAAGAAGTGGAAGGGAAGAGAATGCAAGTGAAGATGAAATATTCATGCAGGTTTTTTTCACTTCAGTTTCTTCTTGGGCGTTATCATATCACTAGCAGTAGTTGTTTACAATAACCAGAAATAATATATACATAGTACAGTAAAAGTATATTATATCAAGGCTATTGAGTTAAATTACATTGCTCCAGCATGGATCTTTATCTAAACCTACTTACTTACTTGTACAATGCATATTATATTCTTTACACAGGAATTATTGCATTCGTTTCGTTGAGTAATACGAAGGATGAACTGCGGAAGATGATGAGAAAGATTGTACATATAGGTAGTAGTGTAGAGTAGTGCAATTCAATGCAAGGGTATTTGAGTTTAGGCTTTAGTTAAATTCAAGTAGTAATTGGTTTGTACATACTAGTACCTTATATGTTATGTTGTAGGCATTTAGTGTTATAAAGCCCCAGGAGTCCATAGCAGAATTTTAGGACTCCATTTGGACACACTGGTTTTTAAAGGAAGCTAATTTTTGACAAGATATTGGGAATTTTGCTGAATTTAATGGGAAATTGTTCGCAAAATAGGTTTATACAATTTTCATTCAATTTTTTGAATTTATTTAACATATTTTAAGAGATAATGTAGAGATGAAAGAAATAATCTACTACATTAAAACGGCAAAAATTCTACTGATTAAAAAATTCTAATAAAAATAAAAAGATTGCAAAAGATCCAAAGAAGGAGATAGATTCCAGCGAATGGAATTTCTTATACCCTAAGTACCTGCAACATGTATCAAGGGCTTATGTTTCATTTTCCAGGATCGTGTAGCAGTTTGTCTTCTATTAGAATATGAAACTAGAGTTTGCATTTCCATTTATATAGGTACTAGAATATTTTATAATATAGTAAATATTAGAAAGCAAGAGATAAGAATTCTCTATTGCATTTCGTATTACTTAAGAACGTAATACAATAAAGCAGCCCTGGCCTGGTCCTGATTGTGAGTCATATTATATTCATATGCTTATATAGTACTGCTGTGCTATTAAATTACTTTTAATAAGAACGCAACACTCTTAAGTTACGTTAGTAATACATTGCATATACATATGTAGTATATAGTACGTAGGTAATAAAGACAGAAAACCAAAACAGCTTCTTTAACTAATAAAACAAGAAAAGCAAATGAAAGCTGGATACTTACTAACAATATGTAACGTAAACGTAACATAACATCGGCATTTCTTCAATTACACTCTCTAACTCTTCGTTAGCAGACCATCCGCAAACGAAACCAAAACATAAGCAACTGATTTGATCTTTTCGTGACTTCTCGGCTCTGAACCAGAGAAGAATCACATGGAGACTGTCAAATAAATCCGTCAGATAGTCAGATCAAAACATACAACTAGGGGTTCCTGCCAGTTTTCTCCTCCTTATCTCTTTATTGCATATAAATCTCATTTTTCCTTTGGTGCCCTATTTTCATGAACAATCGTTTCCACCAACCACATGAATTTGAAATACAATAGAACTATTCAAACTCAATGTTAAATGTTATATGGGTAAAAAAACACTAGATTCCAAAATGGTTCTCAATTTTTAATTGACACGATAACAGACCAAAGTAATTCTACTTTTTATAATAATAAATATAATTACTTCTGTATTCTGTATACTATGCATGCTTAGTGCAAATGATGAGATGAAATGTTAGTAAAGGTCTATACTTCACCAAGTAGTATTTTTAATGCAATTAATTCCACATGCATTAAGATTAACGAAATACCACAAAGACACGTTTAAAACAGGAAAATAGTCATTTCTACTGCTAAATACATCCTAATGCCAATATTTAAGTAGATTCTACACAAATATTATTACAAATCTCAATTGATACTTACTAGATGCATACGGCATACACGACTGACATGAGACACTGTACAGTACTTTGATACAAACGGAGATAAGGCTGCAATAAATCGTTAATAGTGTCAAGTATAGAGATAGATCGATAGATTATTGACTGACATAACTAGAAAATTGACTTATTTCTTGAATTGGCTGTCCGCATTTTTACAATATTCTTGATTTCTTGGCAAACAAAGTCTGAAAATGCTAAATACGTGCATATATTGTCTACATAACAATATGCCAACCATTAAGTATGCTTTTACCTGTAAAGTACAATAGTATGCACTTATCTATTACATAAAGTAAAGTACCTAATAATAATAAACCTTCAAACGAAAATCTCATAATATTAGAAGACATTTTAGTATTCTATCAAGATAATCAAACTCTTATCAGTATTCAATCAAGCTCTTGTCAACTGGCATGCCTGTCTCCTCACTTCATTCTGTTTTCTGTCAACTGACAATAAATACATTTCAATTGCAATTGCATTGTGAATAATAATATTTTGTACAGATTTACTGGTTATTGTTATTTGAGCACACAGTACCAACACCAACGTCAGCTTTCCGTCAGGCAACTGTCGTCTCGTTTAACGAGTGTCCTAGCGAGTAAGTTTGACAAAGATATGTATATTAAGGATAATCTCTTATTACATGATAAAATACTGGTGTGCTAGTTTTTGTCTCAAGAATAATTAGCAATAGTTTAATTACATTTTAACATTGAGTAGCATGATTGATATATTTTCGCAATCTTTGTATGTACTGTTTTGTACTTTATATGTACAATTTAAGTGTTCCCTATTTAATAATTTATAGTATAATTAATTTCGTTTGCAAATAGTTTGCTTCAGATTAATGACCGGTTTGAACATCTAGATTCTAGAAGTGGAAAAGTCAGAATGCGCTAATAATTCTGTTAGAGCACTAAATTAGGTAAATTCTTAGAGATTAAGAATTAGGATCTATTTATTTGGGACAAATATTAAAAATTCTTAAGCCTTGTCTTCTTAGAACAGACCAGTATGTTAATAAAGATGTGGAAACATAAGCGGACTACTATTTATGATGATAATTGTGATAAATAATATCTTTAGCACAACTTTGCAGCATTTGTCCTGTAGAAGATCTAGAATGCGATGAATCATGTCATTTCGTTTTTATACAAATACGAATTTCCATATTCTAGCTTTTATATTCTAGCTCTTTCTACAAAGAAAATGGACAGAGGATCATGCAGATGCAAGTCTTTTAGATTCTTTACAAAAATGTATTGGCAGTACTGAAAATTGTCTCATAAGGGCAAAACTGTCAAGTTTTTAGCACTTCATCTCTCATCGCCTTAACTTCCTCGTTCTACATTGGCAATAACTTTGTTTTTACTGTTTTGACTTGTTGATGGCTTCTGCTATGAAAATATATCTAGATTTGGAAGAACGTAGTTTAGAATTAGTGTTACTTGCATTATTGACGTTGAAATGTTGTCTCTTTGGTACTATAGATAATATTATTGTTGAAAGAAGCTTCAGTTTAAATGTATTTACGTTAAGGAGATCTTATAAGTTCTAGTTTCCTTGTTTAGTCATTCTTTGCAGTCCAAAGTGCAAACGAGGGCAGTTAGTTGACTTATTTAACTGGATATTATGTAACTTATATCTCAGAGCTTAATCTGTTTCTTTTCTGGGTATAATAAGGGTCACCAGTCAGCAGTCAAGTCAGGAATCAGCATCCAAGATAGCCCTACAATATTAAGTTATCATCACCCGATCTCAATTCAGAGCAAATGTGGCCTGTCCTGCATTTTGTTTGTATTAAAGTTGCTCCGGTTCTAGTTTTTGCTTAATAACTTGTATTTTGTAATATGATATACATACATAATGCAATAAGGAACTCGTAACCCTATACAAGTTGAAGTGACAATGCTAATCGCATCTATTTAGGTACATAATTGCATTTTCTGAGATAAGTTATAGTTTTTGTTGGGCACTTTTAGTCTGGTTTTATTTTCATTACCGTAATAAGTACTGTCGCGAACTGCAAGCTTCAAATATCCAAGATATTAAGAAGTTTTGTCCTTTTTATTACACTTCTTTAACTGTAAACATTAAATAGCCAGTCAGTCGTTTGCGAATTAGTGGAAAGGACTAAGTTCAACATTAAGGTGACATGGAAAAGGCAATGTAACCATTTGCTAACGATTTAAGTAATCATTAGCCGTCCAAAAACGAATTACTTATCTAAAATGCACTGGGCTCCTGTTGTTAAAGTGCTAATAAGTTTTCGTTGTCCTTTATTATTGCAATTCCTTTGAGTCTGCATAAAAGTTAATAGTTTAAAGTTTATACCTACTACACACAAGGTTTTACGATTACGATGTTTGTATCAAAAAGGATGGATTTAAGATTTAAAGCTCAATATACAAGTTTTTATTCAAAAGGAGACAAATAGTACTGCAATTATTATTATATAGACATTGTATTGTAGATAAGTAATAAAATAAAGAACATTTAGTTTCAGTCAGCCCTTTAAAATCTCGTTCTGGCTTGGTGTTGCTGTATTTGGCCTACCTTCTGATTTCTACAATCTAGAATCATTAGTATTAGTCATTCCTCGAGTTGTTTTTCTTTAGCATCATTATTCAAGTGAATTCACTTGGGAGAGTGTGCTGAACACATTATAATATATGTTTCTAAGGTTTGTTTATAGTTTATTAGCTTTGACTTGCAATGAAATTATGTTTTTGTACTTACAACTTACGTTGTGTATGAATGTATCTGATCTGATGGATCTCCTGTAGTCTGTAGTTGTGTTGGATTTTAAAACTTCTTCAGTGGTTTCAGTAGCAATAGCACTAGGCCTTTGTGCTTCCTACAATTATTGTTGTTCTATTGTCTTTCATTTTTGGCCTGGCCTGGCTTGGTCTGACTTAATGTAATAAATCAATAGCCGAGACTGTAAACACTTATGGTAAATGCAGATTTAGTTTTTGCTCCAACATAACAGTGAAGTAAGAACAGACCAGACAAACTAAGCAAAGTCAAGCCAAGTCAATCCATCAAGACAAGGGAGCAAGAGTTAGGGCAAAACATAAAGGAGCCACAGCCAGTCGATTCCATTTACCCTTATTATTACATCCAAACTGATTTTTATTGTTTCAAAGTAGATTGCACGAGTTTCTCTATAGTATTTTAATAGCAACGTGATGGAAAGAGAAAAATAATCTTGCATAGTTTGCCTAAGTAGCAATAATACAGGAGAAGGCTAGGGAGGAAAAGTAAGTACCGTATTTATTGGATAAGCTCCTCATGGGGGAGGTGGAATTTTGTGGATATGTATTTTAACGTGAAAAATTTCATAAATTCGAGATAGTTTTCTTGAGAATATAAATATATAAATCACACTTAAAATTTTAACTGCAGCTAATTTTGTTGCTGGTAACAATCAAATTTTCATCTTTTAATTAATTTGGTATAATGCCCACTCCTAAGAACATCTTCTGAGTGAAAGGTAAACGTCACTCTTGGTCCTTGGTGACCGACAAAGGGAGATAATTCGTCAAAATCCAGATTTTTGTCATTTTTATACTAAGATGGAAATTTTTGATAAAAAAATTAGCAATACAGGATGAGGCATCTGAGGGGATATTTATTTATTTTGAAACGGGAACTATTTCAATAAATACGGTAGATGAATCTTGCCTAAAGAGATTTAAAGCTTTAGCTTATACAATGATGATAATGAAGTGAGAAAGATTGACTACGTTGCGTTGCTTTGCGTTACAATTGAGTTTCCGTCAATGGAATTCAATTAGGTTTTTAAGCATTCTGATATCGTATCTCTTTAGCTTTTGGCTTTTGGTGCCTTGCATGGCATGGTCTGACCCTGCCTGTTTACTTGGAGATAAAAGCCTGTCCAGAGAGTTTATGTTACAATTTTCATTGTATAACCTGATTGCTATTATGGAAGCTGCTTTACAAAAGGAGCCCACATAATATTTAGCTCGCAATCTTTGAAATAATAGAGTAAAACAGGCGTGCAAAGGAAATCTGCTCGCGACTAGTCAAAAGTGAACCCCAAACTCCAATTTGCACTGTTCAAGTGTTCTTCCGCTTTTCTCATGCAAATTACATTTTAGATTCTATTGTGCTAAAGTGCTAACCTTCCCTTCTACGTATTGTACGTAGACGTACGCTGCCATTATACTATTATGAACAGAATTTAAAGAACAGAACACTAAAGCTTTTTGTTTATTCCACAAGTTCAGTTGAGTAATACTAAAATACTAAAATATTAAGTGTTTCGCCTTGGTCTCATTACTTAACTTTTGTGTTGATGTGTAGTAGTTATGTGGTGTGGTAGATACATTATTACTTAATGTTTATTAATTGCATAATTTTTTGCCAGACCATGCTACGACAGAATTTGTCATCGCAGTACATGTACTTACATTATATTTGTATATGTAAGTAGCACAGAAGAAAAAATTGTCTGAACTTTGTTTTGGTTACAAGTTACATGCATAAGTAATGATAATGATGGATTAACTACATATAGAAATTCAGCGAGTGCCAAATTTTGGAGGTTCAAAGTCAATGTTAGCAAATTTGCAAATGCGAAAACTTAAACAAGGGTTTTTAGCTAAAGAATCAATTTCTGCTTACGTAAGAGGCTGAGCATTTGTGTATTTATGGTGAGAGATGTAGTTTTGTTGTATTTGAAATCTCTCGGATGCAGATATGCATAATTTTATTTTGTTGATTTGGTCTGAGTATACAATAGTTGACTTTGACTTGACTTGACTCGCCTTCACTTCTATACTTGGTAAAGCTTATGTTTGCTTGTAACAAGCATTTGTTCGTATTTAGGATAGGAAGGACAAGATAGGACAGACAGGGTGATGCCATGATGATGCTACGTTGAGTTTCTTAAAGAAAATCTCACTGAGCTTCAGTTCAGATCAACTATTTAACGTGACATCTGAGCTTGAGCTGACGTGACGCTTCATGGATGAGTGGTTGATTCGGTAGACCAGACCAAGGAGTAGGAGACAAAGTGAGAACCAAACCAGACGAAACGACCCCTTTACATTTTCCTTTGTGGGTCATGTCTCAATGTCTCATGTATAGTTAACAGAATGCGAAATTCTATTATGAAACTTTGAAAATTATACAATGTATATGAAATTTCTTATTCGTGAATTATGAATAACGTCTCACAATCTCTCACATTTAAGAGAATCGTGGAATCTCCAAGCAGACAAACCTAAACCAAACCAATTGCGAGCAAATTCTGTAACTCTACTGGTAGTGGTAAATAATTTCACTGTAACCAAACGACAAAACTAAGGCATGTCGGAGGAAAGCTTCTTTTGCTTAAAAACAGGGCCTGGATACGCAAAGAATTAAGAATTCATTTTTCTAAAGCTGTGAAGTACAAGTTGATACAGTCTTTAAGCTTAAAGTGCAATTCACAATTAATTCAAAACTTGCAATTTTACAATTCGATTTTACTCCCGTATTGGCATAAATATTTTAGAGAATCCGCAGCATTTACTAGATACTACCTGCCTGCAAGTTATATTAAAGCACTAGCCAAATAAATAAGTTGAAAAAATTTTAGTAAATGCACTTTTGCCTTAGCATAATTATAATATTGAAAAATTCTGGGCATATTTGTGAAGATGTCCCAATTTTAATGTGAAGTTTTCCATTGTAGTTAAGTACTTATACACACATAATAGCACTTTTCAATTTTCGTAAAAATTTTGTTCCATCATACAAAGTTTTTAATAGTCAAGTCTCAATATTTTGCCAATACGCCAATTTTGGCACATTATGTAGAATATATTTTTCAGTTTTAGTAACGATGTCTCACTTTTGTATGCATTTATGTATTATTTGTTGTTAGCAATGTACATTGTAACATTTGTAGTAATGTTTTGTCCGAGCCTTGTTAAAAAATGTGAGGATTATGGCATCCTTCTCTTCCTTTAGCAAACCCACGAAATCCGACGAAGATACAATGTCATGTCACATCGCATCATTGTAAATAGCTTAAGAATACACACCATTATAGGAAATTGTCGTCAATTCAGCTTTCAACTCAACACGAATATTTTAGGTTGAGATTTACTTGCATTAGATTACGATATGACATCTATATATTAGTAAAATATGATATGCTAAGTATCGTCTGTGTTTATTCCTTATTATCTCTTGAATGTGACTTTTCCAAAAGTTATTATTATCCCAGTGAGCTTAAAAGGCTAGGCCAAGCCAGGCCAGGCCAAACATTCTTCATTCTAGAAGTGTCAAATGATCAAGAATCAAGAAGTGTGATTCAAATAATATTCAGCACCACTTGCCTTTATATATTTGACAATGTCGTTGGTCTGTGATATATTGTTGTATGTACGTAAGACCTTTTCTATGCCTATGTCAAGAGAATCATTAGAAGTAAATCTCATTTATTTACATACCAGTTTACAAGTCCATAAATACCATTCCAGCACAGCGTCTACGTTTACTTTGCAGCTTACATGCATTTGTATTTGATTTTTCGATTATGTAAGTAGTAGTAGACACTTTGAGTTTGTGTCCATGAAATACATTCTGAATGTACTAAACATACCACACTACACACCATTCCTGTTGAACTGAAGATAATTCTGTCCTGTCCCATGTCAGGATAACTAAATGAGATAAAAGTGCGTATGTCATAAATATTCCTATCAAATTAGGCATACTTAGCCCTCCATAACCTTCACAATCTTCTCACAACCAACTTTGCATATTAGATGATCATTTATGTAACTTTTTACTTTATAAGCTTTCAAAAAAGGTCGTTTGTAGTGACAAATCATTTTTAGCTGAAACATTAAAGCAGGCTTGTGATTTTCAATTTCAATTAGTACACAAAGAAAGAAACCAACAAATAATCCTGGACTGGAAACAATTGGTAGTGACATAACATTATGGTATGGTAGTAAAAGTAGTCAAAATGAAAATGAATACTAAATATTTTCATTTTCTTATATTCTAAGGCTATGGGTACAAATTACAAGTAATAACTCCTTCTCTGCTCTGTGTGTCAAGCGAAAGACAAGAAATTCATAAGTGTACCTATAAGCCAGGCCAGGCCAGGAGAATAGAATAGGAGGAGAGTTAGTTGACAGAAAGTTTTTAATTTGGAACTTGGCAGTCTTCCTTCTCTTCTCACATCGAACTGATAGACAAAACCTGAACGACTACACCTGCTGCCTTAAGACAATGATTTGAGAGCTTTGCAAACATTCTTATTATTACTTTCATACGCACTCGTAGACTTTAGGCGAGAATATTTATAGTATACATGTATATGTAAGGAAAATACGCATGGCAAATATGTAGTAGGCACAGTGGACGTTTTCGCAATGTGCACACACTAATTACTGTACGTATACTTAATAAATCAAAATCCATGAGCCTAAAATACTTTTTGATCTATAAATAATTCATACCAACCCAACAGTCTTTAAATACAAATTTTTTTAAAATCTTTTCTTACCAAAACACTATTTAGTAATCGTATCGTTAACACTCTAGTACAGTTTTTGATACAATGAGTGAAATAACGACAATACATTGAAGTCTACCAAAATTCAAGGAGCTAGTAGACCTTCCATCGATTTTGTTTTTAAAATGTAAAATATTTATCAATAGGTAGTGTGTTTATTGCCAAAATATTTAAAAAATCTGCAACACGAGCACACTTACCTAATATTAATATGCGTTTGTACTTATTTATAAAAACACGAGGCTCGACTCTACAAAAACTGTCAAGAGAACTCTCTCATCTTTTCGACGAACGTTTGTAAGTCTTCAGGCAGAAAAAGTATTGAGACTCCTCGTCTCTAGTACAAATATACTAAGAAAGTGGTATGGTATTGGTATGTGTATGGCATCGTATGGATTACTATTTAACATTCTCTTGTAAGTAAGCAATACTTTTTTGTCTTTGGGTTTAGGTGCTCTCTTTTGGTACCTATACCTTAAACCTTATGTATATTATTTAGTAGTTCGATTTCCTTATTTTTCTTCTCATTCCTTCTTCAATCATCATTTCTTCATTTTTTCATCCCTGTATTATTACGCTTCCATTCTTCATGTCAACCATAGCGTTGAACCATGCAGCATACATCATGTCATCCTGTACACCTACAACTTCAACTTATGCACAGATTGTACTTATTGCACTGCGGAATTCTATTTATAAATATTTTTCTCATCACTGAATCACAGCCCCACCACAGCACTTCGACAGTCAAGTTCTATGGTCACAAAACCGTATCAGCATCAGCAATCCCCATGCAAGATTTTGAAAGCTAAAGCACAAACACACCGGAGCAAATTATCATTCCAGTTATATTTCTCATCTTGCTTTTTTTATTTGCCCTATCTTATATAAATATACAAGTGTACTTACTACTACACCGGTATGTATCAAGAATATCAACAAAAGCTATCACAGCAAGAGGAATCCCTTGATTTGAAAAGCACATCACGATTTTCACTTTGGATGTTGTTACACACTGATTCTGAATTATATTTGTGTTTTTTTTTGTTACACAACACATGTTTGTCCTTTTATACTTGCCTATGAATGTATTTATTGTTTATTGTATAAACTTAGCCAATATATAGAGTAAAAAGCATATTTACATAAGTCTATCCAGCCAAATCAGGCTTGCCATATTTTTCTAAGTTTTTAATATGCCACGTAAGCTAAGAAGCAAATGTATCTCTAACCGTTTCTAATTGTAAGCCCTTTTTAGGAATTATTGTCACAAACTAACGAGCACAAGCAACGTACTACATAAGTAGTTGGCTGAGCAGTAATTAAATGCAAATTGGTGGAAAATTAATAGCGATTTGCATGGATAAAGATTTTTTTGCATACTGGTGCAATTTTACTTTTGCAAGTTGCCCTTTAGATGCTTATACGTACATTTTTATCAAATTTTAAGCCATGTTTTATTAAGTTTTGGCACGAATTCTGGATTTTGAATCATTTTTCCGATTGTGTATACCTGGCAAGCCAGAATGATAATCAACATAAAATTTTGATGTCTACTGATGTAGTTGCTATAAATACTTCGTACTGAATGCTGTACTTTTATTAGAAACTATAAACTCAATCAGCCTATGCATCGTTAGCAAGGAAAGAAAAAATTGTTTTGTTTTTGCCTTGTGTATGAATTTGATTGCTTTAAAACTACACCGACTTTTTGTTGTGCGAAAGACGAGACTGCCAAACATACGCCGAGCTTTTTACTCTTTCATTCTGATTGCTGAATAATACCTGCTTTGACATTTTTATATGAATTTGGATGATTAATGGATAGAAAAGTAATGATACCATGTTTATGCCACTTAGACACGTTTGGGATTGATAAATGGATTAACAAATAATCTTTTTCGCTGTACATACAAGGGAAAACTCAAAATTCGAAATGCGAAATACAATTTATGCTAATCTCAGTCTCAGCCATGACGGAAAGGAAAATAAAAACGAATTTATAATACTGTAGACTGTACTGTAGTCTCATTTCATCTCACATCTTTGAAATCACAGTAAGATTTTACTCCTTACGAGTTCTTCGGTTCCGTAACATTTGCATATGTATTCTACGAGAAAGAAATTGCACCTGTTACCGAAACTAATCTTTGCACAATGTTTTAATGCTCTATCACCTGGCCTGGCCTGTTATAGGTTATAGCTTCTTTGCTCCATATGGAGATTATAATGCGTAGCAAAATAAATTAAAAAGTAATTAAATTCATTTCATAATTGAGATCTCATTCTTAATCACAATTCGCAATCTTCAGTAAGTAGGATGGATGTTCATTTAGGATTTACGAAGCCATTCTCGAAGATTTTAATGGCTGTTGACCTGTATTTTATGGGAAGATGAGGAAATGATTGCTCACTGCCTACGCAGAGTTGTTCATATCAATTGAGCGCTTTCAGATTATTAGATTAGCTCAAAACTACAGATAGTCTTCTAAGCATTTCCTAAAATAATACTTTAAATGTTTCTTACAAATTTCTAAATATTTTCTACTCGATTCAGTTCTTAAAATATTTTTTGAGAGATCAAAGATTCAGATTTCAATATATTTTCTAAAACATACAATAGTTTCCTAAAAATGATTTCTAACTACTATTTTCTTCTGTCTGTGGATCTTAAATTTTTTCTTATACATTCTTTTTATACTTTTTTCAACATTTGTAGGTGAATTTTTGGTTGTCAATTCTTAATTTAAGATTTTTTACTTTTGATAAAAAATTCTTACCCTAGAATTTCTTATTGTTTTGGAATATGATCCAGAATTTTAATCCAAAAAGTGGTCAACAGATGCAAAGCTCCCTGTACTATGTATGTTGTATGTAGTAGATTCCATGTAGAGATTTTCAGTTTCAATAATCACTCTAGTTTATAAACGAGATCTTTATACGATCGTGTAGTTCTAGTTAGACATGCAACTTCAGTGTTTTGGAGTGCAACATTAAGTACTTGACTCACTCGTAAAACAAAACAGAAGTTGTTAGCTAAGGCTTGGCTGATTATCTATATGGCATGGCATGGATGATGTGCTGGAGTTTCTTTTGCTTCTTTAGCTCTGGGTAAAAGTAAACTGCAAGTTGTTAGAAGCTCATTAAAAATTTTATTGCCGGAACAAGTTTGCTTGCTGATTGTTGAGCTTTGGTTTATTGTCATTAGTGCCTTCATCGTAAAATACTTTTATTTATATTTTATGAGTATCTGAGTAATAAAAGTAATTTTGATTTGACTCTGGGATGATTTATTGACAGGTCAATGAGATATGGAAGCAAATAAAAAATCGAAACTGCTCTTTCGCATCATGATCACCAAGTTTGCTATTATGATAAAGCAAAGGACCTCGCTACTCCATTAAGAACACCCGAAATCAATTTTCATAATTCACCAGACCAGAGACCATCCACGGCCAAAAAAGGTGAAGAGGACCCGACGAGACGAACGGAAGGTTCTACTTAACGTTATCCTTTCAACGTTTGCAAAATTGCGAAATAAAGCATTACTTAACCTTTATGATGATTGTCCCGACTTATTTGACACATGTGTTCTTTCTCGTCGCTGCGACGAGCATTTCTTTCGTCAGTATGTATGAACCTGGTAAGTTTTTTCTTTCTTGGCCATTAGCACAGCATGTTCATGTTGACACCTAGACATCTTGATACTATAAAAGAATTCCATTCATTTCACACTACCTATTGTATGCATTTTTCAATTACAAACCCAATTTGTAGCAAACCTTCCTAATTGCAATGTCAAGCAGATGCTTCTCATTTACACTCTTACTATCTGTATTTACCTACTTAACTTGGCTCGTGTCTTGTCTTGTCTTGAGAATTCTAAGTAAACCCAGGAAATCGAACCCATTGTTTTGTTCCCACAGACCTGATCCATAAAAATAGTTTACAAAGCAAGCGTCTCGTCTCATCTCATAAAATCTTTTAAAAGGATGAAGGTCGATTTTAAGCTTCTGTTTGTCTTTTACATCCTAAATATTTACTTTAAATAAAACAATCACCTGTTACGAATGTGATTTATGCAGAAACTTTGAGTTTTCTCCGTTCCCTAAGTTGTCATTTACAGATACCACAAATTACAAGAAACATTTTAAGTGTTTTATATCGTAAATTAGCTTTTGGTGCATTTAGTAGCTGGAAGAATAAAAAATTGTCTCAGTCTGACTTCTGAATTGCTAGATAAAAATAAGAAGGAAAACAGATGTCGGGTTTTATGGAAAAGAAACTGTGACGTGACAAAGCACGAGTCATGTCAATTAACATAGTTTACTAAAAGAGTTAAGCAAAGTAGGCGTTAAGGAAAAAGCGACGTTTGCTCGTAAACTTTGTATGTGGTAAAAAGTAGAGTTATGGCAGAGGAACGATACATGTACTCTTCAAATGGAAATTTTTGCCCACCGAAAAGGATTTTAGCAACTAATTATCAGACAAATTACTCGCTAAGTGTAGGGAACAGAATATATTTATAATATTATACATTTATGTGCAAAGACATTTCCTCATGTAACAAAGTGGGTTACTTAAATAAATTCGATGTAGATCAATAAAAATAATTGCCAAGTAATAATTATTTGTATAAGTTATCCTTAGATTTTATAGCTTTCATTATAATTGGTTAATAGATATTTTACAGATTTTCAAAAAAGTCTCAGTAATTCTATCTGTATTTGATTATCATGCAATAATCTAGAAAATAAATTGATCTCCGCTTCCTGGGGAAATCAATTGACCTCTCAAAGTTTAGAATATAATATTGTATTTGCCATTTTTGCATAATCAGCCAAAATAAGGATTGTTTATGAATTTCGAATATTTTGTAACAAGAATCGTGAAGTTACTATCTGAAATTGTAATTTCTAACTCTCAATAAAAATGCTACTGTAACTAAAATCGACATTCCCTTAACAGTAATATGTAGTATTTTGAACAAAAACATGCAAAATTGTATTCACAAACCCAAAACCAAGAAAAATCATTACATTATTCAGAAAACTTTTTTTGCAAAAGTGCAGACACTACCATACAGAACAGATATTTTGCAAAAATTAATGTTAATCTTGAAGTGTGTTTACTAACATTCAATTTCATCCTATGTGATCCACTTTCCATGTGTCTCGTAAATGTTTTGATTATTTTAATTTCTTTAACCTTATCTTAATAAGCAGATTTATTTCGAATCTAACGTAATTGTAGTTGACTAGTTGGATTGGAGTGCTTTCTCGGATCTCTGATAAAATATTATTTATGAAGTGCCGTGGGCAGTCCGGTTAGATAGTAAGAGAGGAGGACGACTGTTCCCATTGGCTAAAATAAATTGCAAACGCTATCTTAGACTGATTGCCACAACTACAAATCTTCTCTTGTCATCACTTTTTTGCTTGGAGTCGCGAGTTAGTTGATGTTGGTTGATGTAATCTGTATATCTGTATATGTATAGTGTATAGACATAGCAGACACGACAAGACAGGCAGTTGAGTCAGATTGAGACGGAGTATTATTCAGAAGCGAAAATTCAACAAGGCGTACGTATGACTGTATATAGATAGAGATAAGGTAAATGAAGCATGTAAGACTTCTTCCGTTTGGTAATAGTTTTTAAGGTGCCTTCCCTATTGTGCCGAATATTTCCGCACTGCATTTCACTAGCATTATCTCTACTTTCTGCAGTATGCAGTATACATGTCTGATATCATATCACATCACATCAGCATTTTTTACTTAAGAAGCTAACAATAAGAAGCAGGGGAATGGACGAGATACTCTGTGTGCTGTAGGTGGTATGGTATCTCTTTTCACTACTGTATTACGGGAAGTATTTATAAATATGTACATAAAAGCTTATAGGTAGTTATCAAGTAATTTGCCAAATCAGAGTCAGATAAGTATATGTGTCGTAGTATTTAAGGGTTTTACGGTAAATTTGCAGTGTTGACAGAATTGTTTGCTAATTTTAGTGATGCATCTTGCGAAAAATACATGTAAGTAAGTATGTGCCAAATATGTCATTTTTGTATCACTCTATCGAATTTTTTAAAGAGAAATTCCTGGTTAACTTTTTGGTGATTAATTAGCGAAATTAATGTGAATGCAAACCGTGGAGCTTAATGGCATACTATTGTATGTTGCGACCAACAAATTAATACGATCATAGAGATAAGAAATTATGGCAAATTATTAAAAATTAATAAAAATGCGAATTATCATTTCTTGGTTAGTTTTTGCTAAAAACTTATAAAATTGTGAAAATATTTGGGTTCTTGGGCCCGGTGGTACTGTAGTAGGCATATCACATATATGAATACTATTATGAGTAGTATTTGCGCTCCTACTTTGTTTATTTATATAGTTTAGTTCTGTAGCGGAATATGTTAAGTTCTCTAAGTCTAAGCACAAAAGTTTCCATTTTTCCACGAGTGTCATTATACAAAGAGTAGTGAAAGACTTTATTACAAATCTAATGTTCTTTCTTCCCTTTAATACAAAGTACATAAGTAGAAATCCACAAGCTTCTATGTAACGACCATTAGTATGGAAATGCTGGAATATTATTGCTCATTGTTGCTAAAACTAACCTGAACTTTGGAACAATTTCTTATGAATATGTTACCTTATGTAAATTGATACTTTGGAACAGGAACATTCTCCTGTAGGTCCAAAGTGAAAGCTATATCCATACGTATTGTATTATTATGATAATGAGAAAGTTGGATTTTACGATTGCTCCGTTAAATTTTGCATAAGATTCCAAAAATTTGGATTTGTCTAACATTTAATCGTTTGGTCAATGTAACTGGAAGTAATAGAATACAGTAATGATGCCATGGACAAATACAAGATTGTTTCAAGTAGGTACTTAATTCGAACAACATAAGTAGGTACTTTATTTTATGGCCCCAAAGTATCTACTCTTCCAACTTTCTCCAGTTTAGGGAGAAAAGGACAATGACAAAACTTTATTTAAATGTGGATTATAATTTCAGGGTGTTCAAAACCATTGGGGCTGATGACAGGTCAGATTGAAGATTGGCAACTGTCGGCTAGTTCTGTAAGAGACGAGCCAACTTGCCAAGTCAAGTTCGCTCGACTGCATCAACCTGGATCTCAAGCGTGGTGTGCAATGAGCACAGGACCTGGAGAAAGTCATTGGATTCTTGTTGATCTCGGAGTGCTGACACAAGTCAGCGGTCTCCTAACTCAAGGACGGGGTGACGAGTTGGAGTGGGTCACATCATTCACATTGGCTTTCAGTGAAGATGCCTTCAAGTGGGACTTCGTTCATGATGTTTATGGAAAAAAACGGGTAACACCCTTTTTTGCATTTTGTCGAATGATTAAATTAGCAAGTTGATGTTAACGATGACTAATGTTGTATTTAAGTAAATAATATATAATTGTAACTGAAAATAATTACAAAAACTAATTTTAACAATTTGCTAATGCATTATTTAGCCTGCACCTAAAACATTTTACTTGCAAATTAATTTTTGTAATATGTGTCTAATTAGGTCAATAGCATGTATACAAGTTTTCTGTTGTAATCCAATTTTTTAATTTAGGGTCTGTACAGGATATAGGTACAAGGGATATTCAATATTTTTTAGCTTAGAAAAATATTTTGCAGTCATATTCTGTTTACACTAGTGGGACATCACTTTTGCTAATCTTGGAAAAGTCTCGCCTTTAATATAAAATCGAAGTAATTGAGACACTACTTGACATTATTAGCGTTGTGGTGAAGTGAAAGTACAAGTAGGAGAATTGTATTTAATAAAGCTATGACTTCCACTGTAAAAATTAATTTTATTTCCTTTAAATTGATTAGAATAGATTTTTTTCTGGTTCGATTGATAATTTATGGTGTTATTGGCTTACTCTAGTTGCATAGTCTTTATAAAGAGTGAACTACGTAACACACTTGGCAAAGAAAGCATGTAAAGTGTAAATTATACTTGAAACTACATTATTTTCGTATTTATGAAGGGAATTGAGAGCAGAGAAGTTTTTGCTAATCTGTGAATGTAGAGTGCACGTTCTAAATATATTTGTCAAGTAAGTTGAATGAGTTTAATCCTCCGAAAGTGAAAGACTTTTGTCTGTTCAAGGGGCAATCCAAAAGTCCTCGACTTGATGTTGATGTGATTTGACTTGGATTTGGCTTCACTTGACTTGACTTCTTTTTCCAACATAAAGTTTCCATTTCGTTTGCTTTGCTTTGACTTTGGCTTAGCTCTCCTTTTGTATCCGTAAACATGATTTCATCTGCTTTGTGACAAAACCTGATGTAAATATTTTTTATGCGATGCTTGACTTGACTTGAGCTTTGTAATACAGATAGAAGTCAAATGTCAACACGGGGTGGGGTGGGATGGGATACCTTATACCTTCTATGTCGAAGCTTACTAAAATGTCACATTAGCATAATACATTTGCATGCGGAAAAAACGTAGGTAAATAAAGGCCGATGTGATGTATGTATGTATGCGTAAGTAGATAATACAATGTGACAACAGAGAAAATAAACGAAGCGGAAGAACAATAGTTGGAATATGAAATGATTACATTTTGAATAATTATAATTAATTTATAAGCTGTACGGTCAAATTCAAATATTCAAATTTTATATATAGTAATACTACATATGCCGAAGGCCTAATTGTCCCCTGAGCACAAATATTTGCAGATTTTCGTGTTCCTGGTCTAACTTAACCTTTAAACATGTTTACTAATGAAAATACTTCTCGATTTTCAATCGATATTCTTTTTCTTCAAATTAGTCTTTTAATTTGGCGCAGATAAAATAAAAAATATATAAATGGATTATGAAACAATTTAGGACGAAAATCAATTATTATTGTAGTTTTATGCAAATTGTGAACTACCAGCTACCAGAACTGCCACGAGCAATCCGGAAATTGGGTTTAATGTTACAAGTAATGGAAAAACTATTTGTGACATTGTGGCAATGATGTCTGGCAATTGCCAATTTTTTTATTGTTATTTTCCTGAATGATCTCGGCGAATTAAATGGTCTTTCCTTCAAAAAGAAGATTCTTAAGATGTATTATTATACCTGCAATTTTTTCTACATATTTTTTCTATGCAATTTGTGATCACTTTTTTATTTTAATTCATTTCGTCCAAAAATTAAAAGTGGCCAAGGTGAAAGTCCATTTATGTTGACACAAATGATCTAAGTATCATCGGTGGTATCTTTGTGCCTATGATATATGCTGGTGGATCAGACATGATATCAATAATGATTACTTTAACAACTAGACATTTATATGCCTTTATAAACGCAAAGTTTAATGCAAACAAGCAAAATTGTACGCGCATGCAGTCGGATCATTGTAAGAAACAAGGAAAAGGCGTGTTTGTGTCTCTGTGACATGTACAAGAAATTAATGCAAATTATGTTGATACAAGGTTGTTGTCTCCTTCGGATTCTTGTTCTACTACTAAATATAAACAGAATTAGCCATGTTTCGTTTCCTACTTATGTCATATCCACAGTTTTGGCTTTGTCATTGTTCTCATGCATATACTTGACTCATTAATATTAATTAGGCATAGCTATTACAATAGATACGCATGTATATGTACTTACATACTTTGAATGATAATGGGTTTCCACAAAAATACAAATGTACATTCGTGAGTTCTTTAGAATTTTACATTATGTATGTACATATATTTGGAGCATGTGTAATGTAATGTGTGTGGTCCCGTTTTTCGTGCATTCACGATAACGCGTAAACATCATGAGCAATTTATTAGTATGTATGGATTTATTTTTCAGTGCCTAGTTGATTTTATTAGAGCTATTCCTATCTGTAGATTTTGCTCTTGCGTAGACACTTTTATTAATACTTTGATTTTATGTGTGTTTATGTACTTACCTACGCAATTGTGTATGTAATGACATAATTTCGAGCGTCTAGTGAAAGTAAAAGTACATGAAAAATTGCAATGACAATTTTAAACAAGGTACGAGTATATTGTTAAGATAGTATAGTTGCTCCATATAAGTATTTCGTCTTCTATAGTGAAGGAGACTGTCTTCGAATAAATTTACTTACTTAACTTTAACTTACCTACAAAGGTGAGATATTTACAAATGAGAAGTTGACATGACAAGTGAAAGTGTAAATGACAATGCAAGGTACAGAGTAGAATACATAAGTGTAAGGATTACTGAAGTATATAGTGAAGTCATTTAAGGAATATTTTTATTTTTATCTTGAAGACATTTCGTGGGAATTTGGACTCGTATAACATCCGAAGTGTGTGGCTTGACTCACCCGTCACGGCCAGATTTGTTCGTCTCCATGTTCTGGAGTGGCACCGAAATCCTAGTCTCCGTCTGGAAATACTCGGCTGTCAAGGTTTTCATCTTTTTCTTT
>JAQFYC010002261.1:0-27009 GCA_034694165.1 Tomocerus mixtus
AATACATAGTTCTGTATCGAGCACTCTGAATTCTTTGGCTGCAATTATCACAGAAGATTACGTGAAGAAATTCCGCCCTGATCTTAGCCAAGTTCAACTGGGATATGTTTCTAAAATTTCTTCTGCCATTTCCGGAATAATTGCGTTTGCTTTGATTTTTGTTATTGCATCTGTTGGAAATATTTTACCTGTAAGTACTTATTGCTTTATAATTTTAAAGGTAACAAGGTTATGGTTATGCAACTTTTATAAATGATGTTTTATTTCCATTCCAGTTTGCTTCCCTTCTTCACGGGACATTTATTGGACCAATTTTGGGAGCGTTTAGTTTAGGAATGTTTTTCCCGTGGACAAATTGGCTGGTAAGATTAACATATTACAAATATCCAAGAATTATGTACAAAATCTACTTTGCAAAACCTATTACGAAAATACGGAAGCAAATATACAAATTCAAGCTTACTTAATTTAGAGTGGTTTCATAAATTTTTAACAACACGAATTTCTTTCAGGGAGTTTTAATGGGTCTTATTCCGTCGTTGGGATTAACACTCTTTATTGGCGTTGGTTCCATTATTGCAAACAATGAGAAAAAACTGCCGGATCAGAGATTATTTTTGTCGGGTGAGGGATGCTATATTGGAAATGAAACATTTAGTGCTTTACCGGACACGCCAGCATTATTTTCAACTGCAAAAGCACAAAGCGATTGGAAGAACCAAGAATTCTCTGGCTACATCAACTTTCTTTCATTATCATACTTGTGGCAGCCAATGGTTAGAAATATTAAATATTTTCTCTACAAACATTTCAATCCACGTAAAATATTTTTGGATAAGGGAATTTCCCTCATGTCAATGGATATAAGTAAATTTCAATATATGGAAGGATTTTAAAAGGTACCATGCAGTCCTTTAAGAATCATTATACATAGACGGAGTGCACCCTGTTTAAATGTTAAATTTTTGTAAAAATAATTTTGTTTTTACATTTTAAAGGTTCCAGTTGTCTGCACTATTGTTTTTGGACTGATATTCAGTTTTATCGTATTGCTGTTTAAAAAGCCAGAGACAAGAGCCAAAGAAAAATATTTCAGTATTCCAATTTTAAATATGTGGAAGAAAATTCTCGGAGAAGAGAGAATAAGAGAGTATGTTCTGTTTGAAGATGAAGAGGACGCAAAAGCAGAAAATGGAAAGTATCCCCCTGGGGCAATTCCAAGGGCTTCTTTATCTTCAGTAAATACAGTATTTATTATTACTAGCTATGAATAATTTATATTATAATAAATAAGTATACCTAACTATTTTATCCTATCATATAATATCTATTTTACTTTAATTATGTTGTTATGTATTTAAATATCATTCATCCAAATGTTTACAGGAAAAGGCCCTGAGCTTATATGGAGGGATTTCCGTTCCAGAAATAAAAGTTTCAGAAGCTGATCAAAACTTTTAATAATTTTTTCTATAGACATAAATTGTAAATTCAAAACCTATTTTTGCAATTTCATTTTTTAAATCAATTAATTGTGTTCAGGATTATGAAAAATTAACTTAGCATTTCTGTGTAAAAGTACTAACTTACTCTACTCTATTAATTGACTGAATGTTGTACACGGCAGTACTTTAGAGCGTCGAAATGAAGGCATGTGTAAAATTGTAACATTTTTTGTGCCAATTTTGGTCTGTATCTCAATATAATTACTCTTAATCCATATAAAAATCAATATAATGTCTTTGTTGGAACCCAGTCCATGTTAAATTAAAGTTTGTCAATGAAACCTTGAATTCAATTGACTTCAATTGGAGACAAGCTACTTAATTAAACACTAAATGTCGAAGATGTTAAAATGTACCATTGCTATGTTATCTATTGGTAACCTTCCTTACAAAAATTATGTAATTTTAACCGATGTAGTTTATTAACTTAAATATTATATATAAATACTGTTAATTTACTTCTGTATGCAGTGTAAAGACTATATCATTGAATAAGATCCATATTATCATAATTATTATTCATTGGTTAATAATGTTACTTCATTGCACAGTTATAACGTTATGTTATTCGTATCAGTCGCGTTTCTGTTCTTCGCGGAGACACCTATAGCTATAACTGAATTTGGCACCAATCGCATATCCCATAATATTGTCATAATCAGATCAGGAGTAATATTCAATCAAAAAATCAATGGATTCTCGCCCAACAATTTTTGACCAGGATTGGTCTTCAAAATTTGAATGGACTGAATATCTAGTTTTTGCGGCACTGCTTGCAGTGTCGATGGGCATTGGAATATTCTATGGATTCTTTGGAAGAAAAAATAAAACGAATGAAGATTTCCTCATGGCTGGAAGATCTATGCCTGTTTTACCAGTTGCACTTTCTGTTCTTTGCAGGTTACTTTCATTATAACTAGTGATTTTTGCTAAAATTTCTTGTCACTTTGTTTAAATGGAACTGTGTTTTGTATTTTTAGTTTTGTTTCTGCTGTGACACTTTTAGGTAAGAATTAATCGTAGAAACTACCGAAATTTTCACACTAAATTGAATTTCATGTGAGGTTTGAATGAAATGAATTTTTGTTGAAGGTAAAAAGATTGTAGCGTGTATAATATATTTAGTACCTAGCACTTTTATGGTCAATTATAATGTTAGATTTGAATATCCATTTTATTCTCGAAAAATGCAAGCCTTTTAAAATAATTACTGCACGCAAAAGACCAATGCCCGAATACATTGATATATTTTAACATTTTCTGAATTTTTGTTTCAGGAAACCCAGTAGAGGTATGAAATAATGTTTTTGCATGTACTTTAAAGTACTTTTATCCAGTATTTCCATTTTATGATTATTATTATGCAAATAAAAATTGCGTGGAAATATTTTTTCAGATTTATTTTTACGGGTAAGTAATTTTACAGCCAAAATCGCTAGAACTTGTACACGAAGAAGGAATTCAAGGTTTTACCTAAAAATTATTGTTTGCATAGATTGCAGTACATCATAAGTTCATTTTCTTACATTTTACTTGGATTGGCATTAGCCTACCTCTACGTTCCAGTTTACTTCAAGCTTCTACTTACTTCTGCTTTTGAAGTAAATAGAAAACATTAATTAACATACAAATAATATTTACAAGCTCATTCCAAACCTAATAATTCTATTTTAACTTTATTTTTTAATTCCTTCAAAAATCATCAATCAATTTAAGTATTTTGAGATGCGCTATAACAGGAAAGTTCGTGTAGTGATCTCACTCTCACAGATTTGCCATGCGGTAAGTATATAAGTTATAGAACATTTTCCAAAATCACGAGAAAAATTATTTTTTGCAAATATTTTTGTTCTTAGCTAATATACATGCCATTGACAGTCTACGGACCTGCTTTAGCCCTTGAAGAAGGTTATTTACTACAGTATGATAAATATTTGTAAAATTATTTATAAGAATAGTGTGAAATGTTAATAGTATAGAAAAATAGGTTAAATTTTAAAAACTCAAAGCTAATAATCTTTCAATATGGAAATAGTTGCTGGAATCAAAAAACTCTGGACTTCTGCAATAATATTTCTTATTTGTGTTGCGTACTCGTCTATGGTACTTATATTTCCATTTAAAATTTAAAACAAATTATAATTTAAAACTAAGTAATATATTTGAATAACGTTGTTTTTTTGATTTTGTAGGGAGGATTAAAGGTAATAAGGGTTGGCTTGAATAACATTCCAATAAAAAATCTATCTATTGAGTATTAGGTAATAATTAGGTAATAATATAATTTCGTTTAATTTTTTGTGAAGGCCGTTCTGTGGACTGACGCGTAAAAATTTGAATTCATATATTAGAAACATTAAATGTATTTATAATTAAAAAATTAATTCATTTATTTATAAAGATAATAAATATACTATTTTACAGACTACAGGCGTTTGTAATGTTCGCTTCAATTTTATCGGTCATTATCGTTGGTGTTAACGAAGCAGGAGGTTTGAGTAGAGTCTGGAAGATCTCAGAAGAAGGCGGGCGAACGGAAGTTCTTAAGTAACTTAATCAAATCGCTAATTAACTTAATTATTTTTGGAAATTGGATAAAAAGACAAGTACTATATTAAAGAGCTTTAAATTGAATTCATGAAATAAATAAATAAACAGTTTCGACTGGGATCCAAGAACACGACATACATTCTGGACAAGTATTATTGGAGGATATTTTAATTATATCGCCGTATTTGCAGCGACTCAAGTTCAAATTCAAAGATATCTTGCTGTTTCTACTTTGGCAAAAGCTAGACAGTATGATTTTTGAAAATATTTAGTCCATACATTTTTCATTTCTATTTTTAGTTCATTTGATTTTTTGCTTTTCCAGAGTCATTTTTATATCCGTTATCGGCATGATGGTTATTGTCGCAACGTGCTCGTTTACGGGATTAGTAATTTATGCTAATTATGTGGACTGTGATCCTATCAAAATAAAAGTAACCAAATTATTTCTAATTGAAATTGAAATTAAAACTATATAATCATTTAACAAATTGTCGTCTGTAAATGGAAACAAAAAAATGAACTTAAAGTTTTTATTTTAAGAAATAATGAGAAAATTACTAATAATCATATTGATTGATGATTTTTCCATAAAGGCAATTTCATCTGCAGATCAATTACTTCCTTTATTTGTAATGGACAAACTGGGAGACATCGCGATATTGCCTGGTCTCTTTGTTGCGGGATTGACTGCTGGAAGCTTAAGGTTCAGGGTCCTAAATAATGACAATGAATAATTGAGAATTGCAGTAAATATTAGCTTTATTACAGTTCTGTATCGAGTACACTGAATTCTTTGGCTGCAATTATCACAGAAGATTACGTGAAGAAATTCCGCCCAGATCTTACTCAAGTTCAGCTGGGATATGTTTCCAAAGTTGCTTCTGCCATTTCCGGAATAATTGCGTTTGCTTTGATTTTCGTTATTGCATCTGTTGGAAATATTTTACCTGTAAATACTTTTATTATCAAACTTATTATTAACCCATATTCTTTTAAAGGTAAAATTTTCATGTTTTGTTAGTTATCATTATAAAATGTTTTTGATTTCCACTAAAGTTTGCTTCTCTCAATTCTGGAACATTTATTGGCCCAATTTTGGGCGCATTTAGTTTAGGAATGTTTTTCCCGTGGACAAATTGGCTTGTAAGATAAACTACATAATAATAATAATTAAGAAATCCCTACAAGAGCTAAAACTTTGTAAAATGTAATACATACAATACATACGTATCTTTAAACAATTACCTAATGAATTTAATTTTCAGTAGGTTTATAAATTACTAACATGTTTACATGTAATTCTTTCAGGGGGTTTTAATGGGTATCATTCCTTCGCTGGGATTAAACCTCTTTATTGGCGTGGGCTCCATTATTGCAAATAATGGGAAAAAACTGCCGGACCAGAAATTATTTTTGTCGGATGAGGGATGTTATGTAGGAAATAAAACATTTAGTGCTTTACCGGAGACGTCAGCATTATTTTCAACTACAAGAGCACAAAGCGATTGGAAGAACCAAGAATTCTCTGGATATATTAACTTTGTTTCAATATCATATTTGTGGCAGCCAATGGTTAGAAAAAGATCATGTATATTTTGATGCATATAATTCATTTCACATGAAAGGATTCAGGAATTTTTCTTAAATGTTATAATTTTTGCAAAAATAATTTTGTATTTACATTTTAAAGGTTCCAGTTGTGTGTACTATAGTTTTTGGACTGATATTCAGTTTTATCGTATTGCTGTTTAAAAAGCCAGAGACAAGAGTCAAAGAAAAATATTTCAGTATTCCAATTTTAAATATGTGGAAGAAAATTCTCGGAGAAGAAAGAATAAGAGAGTATGTTCTGTTTGAAGACGAAGAGGACATTAAAGCTGCAAATGGGATACATCCTCTGGGGCAATTCCATGAGCTTCTCAATCTTCAGTAAACATTATTATTATTATAAGTAACATCAAAATATTTAATGCTGATGTGTATTTTTGAATATTTTGAATAATTACCTACCTAATCGTTTTCAAAATGGATTTATTTTGGAGTTTGGAGCTCATTTAAACATTAATAAGCATTTAAAATATTCACAGGAAAAAGCTCTGAGCTTATACGGAGGGATTTTTGTTCCAGATTTAAAAGTTTCAAGAGTTAATATATTTACCAGATAGACAAAAATGTATATTAATGATTGGAAATTTTTTCTGTGATTTTAATTATAAAATAGATTTGTATGATAAATTATGTATTTAAGAAGGTTTAGAGAATTTTATAGAATAAAATGAAACTGGGGATCGGAATATTAATTGTTAGTTAATTCAATAATCTCCCGAAATCGATGAATTTACATCACAAAACTGTGTGCAAATTTTTGTGAAATTGGAAACTACATTTCTATTTGCACATAGTAGTGGCGAGTCAGGCGTCCCGAAATCGGAGCTTAATTGCATTTGCATTAGAACAACTAAATACGCAATGATGCAGCTTGTTATCTGTTCAAAAGCATTTTTCCAGTTTAAAGAAAATGTATTAATATTTTACAATAATTTGCTTTATGATCAAAAAACATTTACCTTTGGCAATAATTGCTTTTCCAGTACGACAAAGCCAGCGTAAGTGATTTTGGAAGGTCGGTTGGCAATCGTGTCTGTAATTTTTTTCAATTGTAGTTTTGTTTTCATTGTAACTTTCCTCGGGTCGATTTCAGAAATTGTTAATGCAATTTTTCTTTCCTGGAATGAAAATATTCAAAATGCTTACAATTGGGATCCATTTTCCAAGGAGAGCAAAATTGGAATACAATTTCAAAAGAAGGCCAAATTCGGGTGTGTGTCCAAAAATAAGACCTCTTTGGTATAGTACATCAACATCTGTACATATTTTCAATAATGCCTTAGAAAGGGGATAGAGGAAAAAGGGAGACAAAATTTTGAAATGTTTTCAAAAAAGTACACCTTTAGGATACAATATCGGATACATTTTTAAAAAGGGGCAACTGCGTAACAAAAGGGGACAAAATTGAAGCACAATTTCCAAAGGACAAAGTCGGGACACGTTTTCAAAAGAGTTTTCAAAAGAGGGTACATTTGGAACACGTTTCAGGACAACATCTGGACACTAGAGATATCTGGTGCCCCTAAAGTTAATATTTTGTATTTACCTTTAGAAAACTAACCTGTTTAGTCACTTGATCAGCCAAGTAAATTTTAGCGACAAATCGAGTTATATACATGCATCCCATGATGCAAAGGACATAAATGAAATTTTGCATTGTGTCTCCCAATAAAATATATTTCAGAACAAGGAACAAGCTCTCAATGTACACAATTACAGTGTGTGCCAAAACCATAATTTGTTGTGGTGCTTGGACTTCTCCAGTAAGAATAGTTTGTTCCCGGATCATTTGAAAGACTGAAAACCATTGGGTAACTCTTTCGTTAGTTAGAATATTATCATTTTCTATAATTTCTTCGTTATCTTTCAATCTTCCGTCCTCCCCTCTAAGAAAAGGTGTAAAAATGACTCCAATATCTTCAGTTTCCTTCTGGATGGCTTTTCTTAGATTTTTAAAGGCTTCTGTTAAGGTACGGCACATTAGAAGAACTTTGACCTCTTCCATAACTGAGGTGGAAATAAAAAAAGGACTGATGAAAATCAAACGAACTACCCGCCAACCCGTCACTGATGACTCAAAAACCACTAGCAGAGTGATTGTGGCAATAAGCCCTATGGGTAGAAGTGCCATTAATAAAAGGTACTGACGCCATTTTCGCAGAGTGCAAATGTATTCAAAATTTGGAAACGTTTTCGCAAAACTTATTTCAAATATTTTCCAGGAATTGCAAAGTTTTGAAACTTTTTCGACCGTTAGCCACACGCAAATGACGTCCCAAGTGTGATAAAACGGCATTGCCCAACTCATGGACCGGATTATCCAGTTTTCAAGTTTTGAACTCGAAAATCTGGAAGAAAGCATAATAAGGTTTTATTTTTAATTTTTATATGTACATACCGTAGGCACAGACTAGGAAGCCACCTGGGTAACTTTTTTCTATATTTTTCTAAAGCTGATAGAGAATTTTGTGGTATTTTCATTAAAAATGCAACTTATATGATAAACCTTGTTAAAAGTGGGTTAACTGATCATCCTCACATATACATCACTGAAATGGGCATAAAATTGATTATTAATTCACACAAAAATTAAATTACAGATATGCATTGCTTCGTACATACTTGCGTGATAATATTTGTAATCCCCATTCGTCAAAACGATGAATTGCAAGAAAAATTCTTCCCAATCCCCAAAGAATGGAGTAAAGGCTTGTGAGGGATAAAAAGCGAAAATAAAGCACAGGATCTTCAGAAGATCGTCCTCTATTCTTAACAACAGCAAGGGGACAACTCCCAACAATTTTTAACATCCAGAACAATTGTTTCCATTCTTTTAAGATTTTTTGTCGAAAATTTGGGGGAATTTCTCCACTTTCTTCTGCAGATTCCATTTCCATTATATTGTAATAAAATGTTAAGTAGTATATCGTTAATAAGATTTAAAAAATATATTGGTGTATTGTATGACTTCCTAATACTGTTTTGGGCCACAAATGAATTAATTGACAGTTTATTTTAAGAATATGGTAAATCAGGCCACGAAGATAAGTCAGAAGTAGGAGCGCCTCTAGTCCGCAATTGTAATGTAATATTGTTTGCAAAGCATTTAGGGATTTTATAGATAAAGGGAGTATTATAAGCTTATTTTCTAATTACTAGCTGAAATATATACTTTACCTCTCTCTACGCCTATAATCTACATATTATATATTATATATTATGTGCACAAATAAAAGGGGCAGATGGCCAATATTTGTTTTCTGGGAGTTTACCTCAGTTCTCAGCCGAAGAAGGAATATCGGAACTCTGTACAAATAGGGGAATCCCTTACATCCTTTAAAATGTGGTTAATCTATGTAACCCATAAAAGTGTTTGAATATCTTTTTAATAGTCTTAATAAAATAATATTAAGTACACATTCACAGATAGGTAAAAATGCTATAAATTGTTGTTAATTAAGCTAAAAATTCCTTAAAAGCACCTCTCGAACTAAAAATTCATGAAAATTATGTTCCATATAGCGGTTTTTTCGTTTTACGGGAATTTCTTACATAATTTTTGCTTTTCAGCATTTACATGTAAATCAAACAGACTTTGCACGCTTAGGTAGTTCCATAATATGTGGAAGTTCCATTAGAAGAATCCTTGTAAGCATAATGAACTTAATATTACATTAAATACATTATGAATGAGTGTGGGTGTAGGTAACAGTTATTATATTATATATAGGTTCAGTAATAAGGGTACAGTTGTACTTCTTGTACTAATTGTAAGTACATTGGTATTTCTGTAAGATGAATGGACACCAAAGATTAGCATACCGTTATTGGACTGAATAACTTCTTATTGTTACTTCCTTTGTGCATTAATACTCACTAGAGCACAAATCATAGAAATTTTTGTACTTCACTCCTACAGTCAAGTTTAAGGGTCCATTTCCCGTTACGGTTTACTTAATAACGCGTACTATTTAAGGGAAGGATTATTCCGGTCTATTTTTATATCTATTGATATTGGGCATAATATGCAATACCTTACAGGATACATTGTATGAATGGAGAACACTTTATAATAAATATAGCTGAACCAACACTAAGAATAGCGAGCCCTAATCTAAATCTTCCTAGTGACCTAATTAGAAAATTAAAGGAAGTTAAAATTTCATCGTCCCTGCCAAACATATTTCAGTTATTTTCCAGTGTTGGCCACAATCAGAACAAAATTTCTCTTTCTCCTGTTTCAAAAATTATTATATCGTTGTAATATTATTTACACATTTACATATACAAAAATTCAAAATGTTTTGCAAACACACGGTTAATTTAGCACTAGTTTTGGGATTAGTGGGGATCCTAGGAAATATTTCAGTTTCTGCTGTGGCCCAAGTAGGAATCCCTGACTTGAGAACCCTTGGACAGCTCGTGAGACAAAATTTTAAAGGATACGGACCTCAAAATACACGTACCTACACTCTCGTAAGATCACTCTCAAATTCACCTTTATATTGGAAAATTTTACCTTATTTTTAATGTACATTATTTATATTAAAAAAATATGTGTTACTTTTGGTAATGTTAATGAAATTTCATATAATTGTAGGCAGTTTCGTATTTACTTTTTGACATCTGTCTATAATTTTGAGCATTTTTAAGAAATTTCATACAAGTTATTACACTTTTATATAATTTCATGAATTTTTATGTAATATACAATTTTCGTGATTTATATACATTTATTTCACTCATTTTATTATTTACTTTATTTATTGTAGTTTGGTAACGGAAATTCTCAAATGTTTCCACTGGATCATAATGCAGGGCTACCTATTCCTAAAAATATGGTTGGGCCCATAAGATCTGGTAAGTTTTCTTTATTTTCCCCGTAAACTAAATTATCGTTAACAAATCTTGAAAAAAAATTATAATTTGCACATGTGTTATAGTAATGGCTGCAGTTCCTTCTGGCTCACCATTTAATTACGGAGACCGGAGTTCCGCAGAGGCTCCTAGTTGGCAGCCATCGAATGTAAATCCCTATTCATACATGCAAGGGCACCAAGGTCGGGCTGACTTCAGCCATGAAGTGGAGGAAGAAGGAGATATTATCACCGTAGATGACTTAAAGGTAGAACCCGAAGTAGGGGATGTGGAACGAGAAATTAAAATTGAGTCTACCATGTCTTTTAACTAAATTGTTTCTAAGTTTCAATCTTTTAGTGAAACTTTTATTTATTGTCGTAATAGTTCCATTTTTGACTAATTATATATATATTTTCGGTAATTTATAATGCTATTTATTGATTTATGTCTATTTATTTATTGTACCCGCTATTATTGTTTGCTTACTATTTATATAATTAAAATCTAATTTATTACACTTTTTAAGTAAACAGCAATTTTTCACAATTTATAATTACATTTTATGTTTTTACAAAACAAGCAAAATAAATGCCACTTTTGGGGAAATGTACAAAATAGGCATAACAAGTTATGTCGCTTCTTTATCTCCGCAAATAATCCAAATAAAATCATAAAATGTTAAGTCATAAAGGTATTTTTAAGACGCGTTTAAATACGAGCCATTATAAATGTATATAATGTTAAATTGGAAAATAATTATTAAATTGCATATTTAAGTGCAAATAACAGTCCATTTTACAAAAGTCATTCATATTTATACAACTACAATGGTAAATATGTATGTAGCTAATAAATTCTTAGTAATATTTTAGCTATGGTCAAGTCAGCATATAAATCTAATAAATAAATCTCCTATACATGGTATTAACGTTTGTAAGCGTATTCAAGATTCATACAGGCAGGTTTTGCGTTATTCCTTTTTATCACATTTGTGTTTTCTATTTAGAATATAGTAAATATCATTCTTATATCCTAAAAATCTTCATCCCAACCACTTAAGTCGATTGGGGGTGGTCCATGCATATCACAATCGTAGTGATCGAAATTCCCAGAATCTAAGGGTCCTTTTATCTCAGGAAGAATTGGAGGAGTTATACTTCTTGCGCGAAGTCCACTCCAGTTAAATCCGTCGAACCATCTAAAAAATATTTAATTATTAATTTACATTTTCATTGACGATAGCAAGACTAAGTAACTATAATGTAACATTAAAGCGACTATATACGTCCGTATAATTTGAAAATAAAGCTTTTATACTTAAAGGTATCTAAATTCCCAAAAACAAAATGGGGGTAACTAAAAATTTACAAAATATAATACTAACTAAGTAAGTGTAACTAAGTAATTGCATAGTGGGAAATAATATAAGAATATGGGTCAAAATAGTCCTATAACTCACTTGTGCTTTTGAATATCAATTATTCCCCCTCGTTGACTCCCCAGTCTTTCTGAAGGATTGTCCCGGCAAAGTTTTCTAATCAGGTTTCCTGCATCTTTGCTAATTGTAGCCGGAAATTCCACAGTGGACATCCCTTTCAGAATTATTCTGTAGGTCTTGACTGGATCTCCACCCTGGAAAGGAGGGGAACCTGTTTACAGCACAAAGGAAAGGTATTCGTCAGTGTCACAACTCAAAACTGGCACTTGAATGATTGAAAAGGTGTCTAAAACTGATTTATTACGCTACCTGTAAGTAATTCATGAAGTAGGACGCCAAAAGACCAATAATCGGCAGTCAAACCATGACCTTTGTTCATAATGACCTTAAGGACAATAATAATAAACGTTAAATTATCTATAGAAGAGCGTATTGAGGAAAAACACATTCTACATCATTATTTCTCTTAAAATACAATTATATGTACCTCAGGAGCAACATATTCTGGTGTGCCACAGAAAGTCCAAGTTTTCTTTTCCTTTATAAGTAAAAATAGCATAGTTTACCTATTTGCATAAGCAAGTAATTATATGTACATTAAAAATGAATAATACCTGCAATTTCTTGGCAAAGCCAAAATCTACAAGTTTGACATAACCAGAGGAATCCAAGAGAAGGTTTTCAGGCTTTAAATCTCTGTAGATAATATTTCTACTGTGTAGGTAGCGTAATGCTTCCAGAACACACCCAGCATAAAAACTGTAAAGAAGTAAAATAAATATTGACATTTACTTTCAGTCTTAGTAATTTACATAATTCACAATAAGATAAAATTCTTAAAAGGGAGTAGATAAAAATACATAAAATTGCTTACAGTGTGGTATTGTCATCAAAATATCCCCTATCTCTCAATATAGTCCATAATTCTCCACCCAAACAGCATTCCATTAGCATATAAAGATACTGAGAATCTCTAAAAGTCTTGTATAGCTTGCATATAAATTCAGAATTGGCTTCAAACATGATTGCCTTTTCTGATTTGATGTGTTCTACTTGTCGAGTAGCCACAATCTGCAAAACACAAAAGGATAATAAATTTAATAATTAAGATTAATACGAACATACTTACTATATACTTACATGCTACTTAAATGTATTAAAGAGCACTTTATCCAAATCTCAAGTGATTTAATGTGCACTTGAACTAATTGTAAATTAGAGAAAGTAACGCAAAAGACATAAACCACAAAGGTATTAAAAACTAATCTGCACAACAATTGATATGTATTTTAGATTTCAGTAGTAAGTATTAACATTTTTGTTCGGACAAGACGCAGGGCTCGGAAATTGTGTTACTTAACTAAATATTTGTCACACAAATCCATTGGCGAAATAATAATCTGCAATTGGTTAGGTTAGCTTTTTCTAGCAATTGCTAATTTATTACAATTGGCAGAGAAATAAACATAATATATTAATTATAAATATATACCTAAACAATAATATCCTTACAAAAAACATTTTCGCGTGTTAAAATATTTTATTGGGCACTTTTATTAAACTGTTTAGCAAGAAAATTGCAAAAATGTCTTTAAAATGCTTTATTGTAAAACTTGTTTGGCAATTTCGATTAAAAATTTCTAAACGTTGCCCTTAAAAATATTTTTATAAGAATATATATTGTCTTAAACGTTAAAAGATCTCATATTTAAAAAGATTATCCATGTATGCCATTGTAATTGAGTATATTTGCAAGAAACACAGAAATTGACACTCAAGTGTAGGAAAATTTGTATGAATGTGTTTAAGTAGCTATCCTATCTCTGTTTAATAGCTAAGTTCTAAATCTTACTTGAGATTTTTTCATTTGTTTGAGTGCATAGGATTTGCTAGTGTCCGAGGCCAAAGTGACAAGCTCCACACGACCAAATCCGCCAACGCCTAATGTCGTCACGATCCTCAAATCATCCAATTCAATGTTTTCGACGTCTTCGTTGAGTCTGCTTATAAATTCCAAAAGGATTAGATAATTACTATCCACTAGTAAGACAAGTAAATTGCACAATGAACTCATTATGTCCTACCAACAAAATAACACTCCAAATCAATGTCAGTGTCAAAAAAATCTTACTTTCGATTTCTTCTCTCACATATCCGACTTTGATTGCTAATGTTAATCGAAGAATGATCTCCTTGTTCACAATAGCGCATACGGAATTCCTTTACGGGTTTCAAATATTTTTCATACACTTGAGCAGGCAAAACGAAACAAGTAACACCTTCCTTATCGTCGGCGATTACATTCGCTGTTCTTGTGGATTTATTCCTATTAAAGAATTGCAAACGTATTCAAAATCTGCATATTTAATACTTAATTATTTATTATATGATAAAAAATTAATTTGCTCAGCGTTAAAATATCCAGTTTACCCTAAGAGTGCCAATTCTCCAAAAAAGTCACCCGGATACAATTTCCGGATAAATTTTTCGTTATATTTCTCATCAACTCTTGTTGTAACACGAACCTATAATGTAGGACGTGTACACATACGTAGAAGTAATTAAGATTTCATTTAGACATTCATTATTCATGTGTAGTTATTTCTTGTATTATATAAACAAATAAAAATCGTAATGATCGTGTCATATTGATTAGTATGGAATTCATATTTAGTAGTTAATAAAGAATTGGATTGAGAAGTTGTCAAAAAACGCTCCGCCTACCTTTCCACTGAAAATAATGAAGAATTTATCACCCTCGTCACCTTCAAACAAGATGTAGTCACCGTAGTCATAGCTGGCCTAGGGGTACAATAAACAACCAAAATAAATACAAACCAAGAAAACAACACCCTTTATTTCATTCGCTGCTTTACTTTAGGGAATCGTTCTCGTCCTGTTTTTCGTGACTTGGCTTTGGCTTTAGCTACTTGTTAACCATATAACTATAGTATAGTAGCTTTAGGTATTTCACTTACTTTATTTCTATTATTCAAACTCCTACCAAAAATTAACGGATGTTAGAAGCGAGAGCAACACAAGAAATTGTTATAGATTTATATGCTAAGTACTTTAGGTACGAGAGACTATTTTTTCATCTAATATAGCTTAAAGGGTTACATGAGGCAAAAACGTGAGTATGCCTTAACTACTATACAAGAATGTTACAAATACAGTGCATTCCATATATAATTCTTGGGGACTGGGTACAACTCATACATAGGGGAATTTCTTATATCCATTTACATGTATATCGTAGATAGCTTTAAAAACCAAAAAAAGAGTTCAATACTAAACCTAAAGGTGAATATGTATACGATTATTACAATTTTGTATATATTGTTAATAGTCTTTATGTTTTATTCACTAATATGAATTCTAAATTCACAGGCTAACCAAAAATATTATAAATTGTTCTCAAATAGACGTATAATTCCTCAAAAGCTTCTCTAAGACTGAAAATTCTACAAAAGTTCGTTCAATATTCGGGTATTTTCTTATTTAGAAAACAACTAATATTCATCTTCGCTTTTAGGTCCAATGGACGGCCATTTTTACATGTAAAACAAACAGACGCTTTAAAATTCGTTTAAAATAGAGGGAAATGCCTTTATGCCGGAATCCTTATACGAGGAAAGCACTGTAGTTAAGTTTGTAGATTTTTATTATTATAGCCTGTAGAAAGAAGTAGTGAAGTGTAACTGTGTTATTGACAACTAAATTATTTCTGACAATAAAATATGCAGTCTAAAATATATTTCATAATAATGACTCTTCTATATTGCATAGCACAGTAAAGGGATATGCAATTATTTTTGACGTGTCGTACCTTAACATATCGAAACGTCACATAAACATAAAATCTTAACCACACCACAGAACCAGATAATAACATAATTAACTGCTACAAGCGAGCATGTCTGCATACCGCAATAAAATCCTTTGTCACCACCACCTACGCTTTTTACATTCCTTTTTACAAATACTTTAAACTTTAATGAGATACTATAGGTATATTTTCTTTGTACAACGTCCACCAAATAAAAAATAAAATGTAAAGGTAAGAGTTTAGAGTTGGGATCAACCGAGTGTTAATAGTTATCGGCATCTAGATAAATAGAGATCGAATCGAATAAAGTCTTTCTATACGATTTTCAAACAGAGTATTTTAATTTGTATTTGTTTTACATTCTGCTATAATTTATGTAAAAATAAAGTTTTAAAGCAAATAAGATGCATCTGTAATTGGTCAATCTTTCAAATACTTTTAAAAGTTAAAAAGCCCGGAGATATATTTAATTAGAAAGAAATCACAAAAAGTATTTCTAAAAATAGGACCAAAATTTTTCAAAAAATTGGATAAAACTCGTGGACAAGTTACTCCATCCAGAAACCAATAATTTATTTTAAAAATGTACACAAATAAAACAATTTTCCAAAAATAAATAATAGCGCAGAATTTTGTGTTAAAAATAGAAACAAATCCCGTCAATTTTTTCAGGAATTGAATCAGCTACGAATCGATATCGAGTGTTTAGTGGTTTAGTCTAACAAATATCTAGATCCCATCTCTAAATGATAATGTTAGTCACATAATTTACTAACAGAATTAGTGGTAACAGAGATATCCCTATCAGTTAAGGTACCTATCTGTATTACATTGCATTAGCATCTCGATCTCGGTACTACTATTCCCAAATAAAAGTAAATTAAGGGTTCATTCTGGGTTCATAATAATTTTTGATGGTTAAAATGACCTTAGCCTTAAATAAAATCTTATTAGACGTGATCTGACGGTACTAAGGTACATTTGCATATAATACGTGAGTGATGTGACGTTTTCCTAGGGATTAGGGATACAATTTAAAATTTTCATTCAATGTTCAAGATAAATATATTGTAATAGATATAAGAAGCATAAAAATAGTGACAGTCCATTCCACCATTATATTTAGTAGTAAAAGGTATATACCTGTGTAATGTGCTCGCCTAATTTGTTCACAACGCTATTGCCCAACTTCCGAAAGACAGGAACGGTCTTGAGGAACTCGACGATGTAGTCGCTCACTCCATTAGAATCACTAGAGACAGCATTTGTAGGTCCTTTACAAGGATTGGCACTCAAGGATTTTTTCTTCGTTCCCCAAAAACGAGTCTCTTTCGTTGTGCCTATTTTAATTCAACCAAACAGAAAATTGAAAACATTAGAAACGTCATATATCATCCAAAACACAATATTATGTAGTTATGAGCTTTCACGTTTCTCAATGAAATCCGTAACTGAGCTGTGCAATTGAGATTTTTCTGCCTGCCAGACTGACAGTCCTCTCCATCTCATCTTTATTGCTTGCAATAATGAAAATAACTCTTTATGCAAGTACCTACAACTATATAACTAAATGTATGTGTCGTAGGCATCAGAATATATTTGGCAGGTAAATATATAGACTATTTACATTAAATACTAAGTAGAGGAACATGCGTTATGGAGGTTAGGGAGACGAAGGGCATGTTCGATTCATCCATTTTGGATGAATGGAAAGAGAGCACGACCGGATTGGTAGAGTGATTTTTCCTTTCATCCAAAATGGATGAATCGAATATGCCCTTCGTCTTCCTAAGCTCCATCGCGCATGTTCCTCTACCTAGTATTTAATGTAACTATCTGTCTATAATCTATATTACAGTATGCTATGCAATATAGTACATACATGTATCTCTTTAAGGACATTGTACGAGGACGAAATCAATCCATACATATATATCCCTGTAAAAATATAAGTAGCTCTTCCCAAATTATCTTAAAATTAAATCTAAATAGCTTATACCAAAACTGTATCACGCTACGCTGACCGAAAATGAAAAGTAATATTTAGTAGTAGCCATTATCTACTTACTTAGTTCCGAAATTAAATACCTGTACTACATAAAATGTTCTAGTTTAACACAAAATTGTCACAAAATTAAAAGGTCCTTATTACAAAGCTGCTAGCAATATAAAATGTATAGCTTTTTCCGAATTTGTTACATAACTAAAGTGTTATTGTAGCAAAATGACTTTTTGCCTATTGTAATTCTATAATACTAAATACTATAACCATATAATACTATTTAATACTACAACTTAACACATAATAGCTCGGTACCCGTAGCCCGTAATTAATAATTTGGAAAAATTGTTTCTACAACCTTTTTGGGATGATTTTCTTACCTATGGCATGTATTTAGGCAATTCTATTGTTCTCCTATGTAGAATGTAGAATGTGGATGTACAAATGTAGAACTAAAGGTAAAGGTATATTAATACCTGTCCTTTAGCATTATTTACGACATAAACAAAAACAAATAGCAACTCACAACAGATGTAAGTATGTAAAGTTGTAAATAAACGTGCTTAGGATTAAGGTGAGTTACCTACTCCTACTCCCATTACTACCTAAATCCCTGCCCATACAAACTATTTGTTTACTTTTGGCTTCAACAAAACAAAAAGTAAAGGTACAATCCTATATCTATAACAAACAACTCAACTTAGACAACAGACAGACCGAGGATGAAATATACGACCAATATAAAAATAGACATCTAAATATAGTCTATAATAAAAGTTACAAGTTTATTTACCTTGATTTTGATTTTGATTTCATCTTAAGACTACTCTATATAATATGATCTCGCAATGTATTTTTGCTTTTAATTAACCCCTTCCTACATTTAAGCTCCTTAAATATATAGATCGTAAAATTGTGTAAAAAATTAGCTAATTAAACGTAATACCTAAGTAATTCTACCTAGAAAGTTAATCACGTAGCTAAAAGGCTACAATTTGTATTAGTAATTGGTACACACCAAATTCTTACACGTGCAAAACGCATAGGGAGCTCCTAAAGCTATAATTTATTGGGCAGTGTGATTCTAAGTATGTGCATTGAACTCTATAAAGAACCATTCACTTTATGTATTGTTAGAAATACACATTTTTCAAACGAAAGGCTAAAATCTTCATTTCTAAATGTAAGATTGCTGATTATTTGATTTATTAATGTAACATTTTTTACGTGTGAAGTGAACATAATAAGCATCTACGTTAGCGTAACGGTTAATTCGTAATTCGCTTCAATGAAATACAAATAAGCATTCACAATTTCAACATTTACATACAATCTTAAATAAAGTGTATAAATGTAAATTTATATAGAATATTTAAGTTACTGACAGCAATAAGTCTAACACAACCTGACCAGAAAACTATTATATTTTGTGCAGAGAGACAGTACAGATATTAATATGAATGAATGAATTCTGCATACTTAGGAATGATGTTATGTAAATGTAACTCAAAATTGTCAAACAATATAAATATTTAAGTGCATGCGTTGGTTTCTATCATCAATAAATTCAATTTGCGTGCAAATAAGATTAGTGTCCAAAGCTAAATCATAAATGGAGATTGTAAGATGCAATTTCAATTAGGTCATTTACAATTAAAACTGTTGCGTCACTCTCACTAAATCCATCGAAAATCGAATGTCAATAATTGAAATTCTTAAGATGATTTACTTTGTATGTATACAATATAAGCAGAGTCTGGATATTTATACACAGACATAATCAACAAAGGTCTAGTTATTCCTTGAAGTCTTAGGTTTCAGTATTAAACAATTTAGCTCCAGTAAATGTTACACTTTTTAAAAAATATTTATCAGCAAAAGTTTTCCTAAATGCTAGTTACACTGTTTAAGAAAAATTTGCATAATTTTGCACTGTCCGTAAATATCTTTTTGGACCCTAATTTTTTAATACTGCTAGCAAATATATGAGCCTTGTTCAACATTTTCACATATAATTTTGCAATAACTACTTCCAGTACATATTTTATATTTGCGAAATTTACGAACAAAAAAAGTTTCTTCAAAAATGCATATTAAAATGTCAAAATACCTTTGTAGCAAGAATATTTAGCTTTTAGCACACAATAACAGCAAAATTCGTACATATTTTTGCAAGAGTAAATAAATGTCCGGTCTCTGTACTTACATAATAAGTATTAATCCCTATGTCTATGCAGATTGATCTTTCCAATTCTTTGTTGCGTAATCCTATTACCTAAAGAAGATCATCTTTTTATTGAATGTGAATGGAGCAATACAATTTTTATTATCCCTGAGACTTCTTTTATATTTATTTATTATTTATAAGTTTAAGGCTAGGTGCAGATGCTAACTAACCTAAGTACCTAAGTTATCTTCTGATCAGAAACATAATAATTTAATAACGTAATCCTGAAAATAATGTTTCGCATACTAATCATTGCAATTACTGCGTTAGTATTGTTATCAATTTTTATTATTGCTGCTTGTCGAAATGAAAAAGTAAATAAAAATGGCAAAGAACATACATTTAGGTGGCGGTGGTTGCGGAGGCTGAATTTTGATTTGGTTTTGTGTTTGTATTGCATTTTGGCACTTTGTCAAATATTGCTTCTCGTCACGACGATCACAGACAGAGTTTTGAGGAGAAACTTTTGCAGAATTCTCTAAGGAATCTTGATGATCATTATCTTCACGCCCAACTCCTACAACAAGCAAATACAATCAAAAATCTCATTAAACTGTCAAAAGCATCTTTTGCCGTGTTCCTTTTTCAATTTTCAATATCATGATGATCCTTATCATTTCATATCTTAAACACGTCGGTGGCATGGCATGGTGGCTCGCTCAACCAAACCGCTTAAGAGAATACATATAAGAATAAGAATTTAAGCATCGGCTTAACTTTATATACTTAACTTACATGACATGGTACAAAGAATGTTAAATTGCTAAACATAGACATTAATGTCGAGTTTAGCACTAATGTGGAAGCTTAAAGTAAAGCTTAAAGTACTATTTAACATTCATATGCATTTTTATGACTATTATTTCAGCCATTTAAACGTAGAAGGTATTAAACGTAATTTGGACTTAAGGACAAGGACTTTAAGATTCAATGTTCATTTTATTGCTTGTACTTATCCACATTATGTCGGTATATTGCGTGTACGCTGAAATTATTCAAGTTTGTAATTTTAATGGGTTATTATAAGATTTCCAATTAACAATTTAATAGCCATTAATACCAGGCAAAGGCAATAAGGATTTATTTCAGCTTTCAAGGATTTTGCTTTTGAAAATTGCAATTTTTATTGCACTAACTAAAATCCTGGGAAATGAATGTAAACTGGAATTTTATCAATTACTACACTATCTACAATAGTGTTAATTTCTATTTTGAAATTGAAAGGGCGAAAATGCCTGCAATAGCAATGTAACAACACTAAGTAATTCTAATTGGTATTTGAATAAATGATAAAGGTGCTAATTCCTATTTTTCATTATGCAAGAATTTCTGAATAAGAAATAAATTAGCTGATTTGTATAAAGTGTGCTAATTTCCACTTTTCAAATAAATCCCACTAAATAATAATCGTAAAGGTACTTCTCAGTAGTAATAATTAGTGAGAAAAATGTTTTCGCGATTTACTTCATCTAGGTGTACGCAATTAATTTAGAAAAATATTTCGCGTGCGAATATGACATTACATATATGTGCTGCTAAGCGGTTATGATTGTTTGCACTTTACTTTGATGTTTAAAGTCGGCAAATCTTTTAGCAAAAAGTCATTAAAGATATCTTACTCAAATACATTTCGGCATGAAGTCATACATAATTCTAACTGTACAATTAAGATATTTCGGCAAGTTGGACGTGGACATGAACACATTTAATTAACAGGCAATGGCACGTGCAACGTTTTATTTACTACACACACTTGCTGAACTAAAATTATTAATTACTTGTCTATCTTGTTTAATTTTTGCAATAATGGGCTTGAAATTGAATTTCTTTACAAAATAAGTATATATATTCATTCTTTTGATCTTGCAATTAGTATAATATTAACCTGTATACGATTTTTTATTTGTATTCAGTTACCAGTGGAGTGCAATGACTATAATGTTTGGTTAAAGTAGCCCGTTTCTATTTAATATCATTTAAGTATATACGGAATATGAAAAAGAGTAAAATTGTTGAGTTCGCCAAATCGACTCTTTTTTATTGAATCTTTGGCCGCTGTATTTCATGAACTCATTAATTAATGTAACAATGACTGGTTTGGTTAACTCTAACTGACACGTTGTGTTTGTATAGTTGTGTTAACTACAATGTACTTAACTGAAGTTATCTCGCTTTACAATTACATATAGTACAGACATACAACAAAGAACAGATCGTCAAATTCTAATCTTACAATACAAAAACATAATTAACACGGCAGAAATAATTCTGTCTTATTAAGTCTACAATTCACAGGTGAGAAAGATTTAATTGTTAGATAAGTTACCTATAATAGTATTTATTTATTATATACATGAATTTTTTATGGATTATGTTCAAAAGTAATAAAAAATATGTTTTAATAGGTTAATACATGCGTGTAGATTACTGTTCGCTATATTCGACACAGTTCCCAATGTTTTTGCTTTTTATCGACACGCTAGCGATTTTTATTCATTTTCACTGATAATACAATTTTTATGTTAAGTATAAATATACTGTCCGCCTTTATTTAATTTCGGTAAGTAACAAATGTATATCATTAGTGAGAATACAGGTATAATATCCTGTTCATTAAATGTCAAAATTATTTCTTTGCTTTAAATATGTCTACAATGTTAAAAATATCTTTCAGGAAGAATAAGGAATGTTTTTGTTTCAGTAATTAAGCCTGAAAAATATTTACTGTGTCGCTTTTGCGTATACCGACTTTTTTGCATACAATTATAGCAAACCCCATACATTAAAATTAGCATATCTGGCAGAAAAAACTATTTTCTATTCCTAGAATGCAAGATGAAAGCGTTGAGGAAGTCTACTGCATTCTAATTGCATTGTGTTTTCTGTTGGAATGGAATGTGTTGACTTTTTTATTAATTAAAGCTTAAAACTCTGCTTACAATATGAAACCATGAAGCCAAACTATAATAAAGCTACAGTACAGGTACACTAAGACTATTATTTAGAATTAGAATGCAATAAAATATTATGTGACATATTTAAAGCAGGTAGCTACTACTACTACAGCTAATAAATAAATAGCATGTTTCTGTTTTGTTTACTATACATTATAATATTATCCCACAATCTATAGTACTAAATTTTGAAAATGAAAACTAGTCGTCAACGTCAACTCTATTATTATTTGCTAATAAAGGGAACACGAGGAGGTGTACCCACGCTTAGTAAGTGTTTAATTCTTCAGTAAAAAATATTTTTTGTCTTACTATGTAATTATTGTGCTACTCTGACAGTTATAGTGTTAAGCTAAGGTACATTATAATATTCTATAGCATAAGATTTCGCAAGAGGTGCAATGAATTACCTACTGCACTCATGCAACCAACAAAATACAAAACATCGAGACTAGCAGACCAGGCCAGAATAAATTCCATACACAAAAGTATAATGTAATGTAGGCAAAGTTAAGTTAACATTTTTAAATGTAAGTTACTGTATCTGTACTGCAGTGCATTTACTGCTTAGTTCTTAAATAAAAAGAGATTCAAGGAGACCGAGCACGAGAAGAAAAGGGATTTGGAATCAGAGCGTGAATTTTGAACATTAGTTTAAGTTGAGTAGAGTTTTGATAAAACTTTGTTTAGTCTTATGCTTATCCTTATCATTATAATTATTCTATAAGTGTATAAAGTACGGTACATAATGCACCTGCATGCATTTCTCATAATATAAATTATGAAAAATTCAAATAAATATAAATAATATGCACGCATTCTAGAAATGATACGAATATAAATATTTAGCACTCACTTCAGACTTCAGCTTTAGCTCTTATGCCCTAATCTTATCTTTAAAAATTCATAGCGAGCACAGCAGGTATTAATTTAGCATCTGTACAATCCTGTACTGTTGACTGTAATAAATAAGCATGCACTGCCTAAGCACTAAATAGTTGTAAAAAGACAGCCGAGTGCTTAAAATACGATAAAAATTTCAATTTCTATCAAATTGCTAAGATTAGGCCAGGGAATGACATACAAACTTTTTACCGACAATTACCTTCAACTATATGTATGCTAACTATTACAGTTATAATTTTATAATACTAGGTTCATATATCAAAGTAAATTGAAAATTGATAGCTACAATATTATATTACCCTGCTGATTTAAGTGTATCTGCTGTAGAACAGGTTTAAAGTTGAAATTAACTTGCTAATTGTAGTTTTCATGTAATAATACCACCTTAGGGCTACACAGCAGCACAGCTACCTAAAATCATTCAGTGTAGACAACAAAACATAACAAAACAGAATACTAGAATTAATAATAATTAATAACTGAGTTAAGTGTTAGTGTATAATCTTTTATTAGATTAATTCTGAAGGTAGCTCGCCTTTGTAATGCCAACTTGAGTTAAATAAAACCCTTCTGTATAATAATCCAAAACTTTTTTCATTCTAAATCTGCTCTATAATTTAATTTAAGTACTTATACTCTCTGGTATGGATTATTTTGCAATAATTTTAAATACAATGGAAATTTTGCTAAATTACAATACAATGCTAAGTTCATACGGGAGACAATAATGTAAACATAGAACATGCTATTAATTTAACCGACAGATTTAGCCTCACTATAATTATAATCAAATCTCTTTTCTATTTCTATATGTATAAATTGAATATTAATGCATTTTTAGTGTCTACCTGTCTATATACTTTAAAAAATCTTGTATCTACAGATCCACACAGCAATTTTTAGGAGCGCTAATGAGCCTACTGCAGAATCACATGCATTACATTTTACATTGCAATTTAATCTCTAATCTTTTCTTGCCTACTTACAAGCTATATATATGATACCTTTAAAAATGTTTCTAAACTATATTTAGGCATTATAATTAGAATTACGTTCGCAAATGAAATCAAAATCAAATTAAAACTGCCGTTAATGACAAGACAAGAGGTAATCGAGATAGCATCAATATCTGACAACCTTAGTGTTAGTAAGGACTATCACTACACAGAATCAAATACTGAAACTAGACTTCGAAAATAAAACACAACTTTCGATTTCGTAATTATAAATGTATAAATGTATACATACATCTAAATACATACTGTATACCTATGTATATATTAATGTACATATATAAATTTTAATTACAGGTAAGTTTTAAGTACCTAAGTAGAATATACAAGTCAAAGTTTCAGTAAATGAATCACACGCAACGTAAATGTTAGAGTAAATTTAATAGGCGATTAGTTTAATGAATAGCTGAAGAGTTTAAGCTAAGCCAGGTTTATAATGCAACATTGAATGACACTGTAAGTTATTATATTGCAATATTTATTATAGCTTGCTTGCTGTGCTGTGTGTATTTTCTTAGAATATTGTATTGTCCTCCTCTTTTTCGCAATTTTATTTATTCCCTTCCTGTTTAACGTTCATTGTAAATTGTAAAAGGCAAACTGCGGTAGTTTAACCCTTTATTGTTTAGCTACATTTAAGTATAGAAGTCTATGGTTCTCGTTTGTTTTGGTTGGGTTTTATTTACTTGGTTTGGTCAATACACTCTAAAGACAACTAAACCCAGCAGGATATCTGGTAATCTGTAAATAGGCCACTCTGTCTGATGTCTAATATCACAATCAGTATCTTCATGTTAAATTAATGTGTCACCATATAGCTAAAGGGATTTCTTGCTTTTCCTTTAATGTTTCAATGTTTAGTGTTTAAGTACCTACGTAAGAAGAGTCGCGGTTAAAAAAATTAATTTCCCATTTATTTCAGTTTCACTTTTTACCTTAAGTACATTAGCTTCAATTTCAAATTTCAATGTTCAAAAACTTAAAAATATTCAACATTATTACATTAGGTAGTGAATTCTGCATGTCTAAAGGGTATTCTGTATTAAAGGAATTCCCTTGTATGTAACATATTATTTGAGAGAGTCTGTTTTTTATTTAAAAATACCTAGTACCGAAAATGTATAAGAAATTATTGTAAAAGGAATATATATAGCACTATATTCTGGCAACAGATTTTTGATAGCTTTTAAAAGTGAGGGAGGATCATTAAGAGTTTTTAACCTATTTACAAACAATTTATAATATTTTTACCTAGCTTATGAATATGAAGTTAATATTATTGAATAGTAAATAGGAAAGTGCATAAGGACCCTTCAAAAATTTATAAAATCAAAAAAAAATCTGTATTTGTGCATTGAACTCGTTTATTAGCTGTTTAAGTCATAATTACATATCAATGGATATACTATATAAGGAATTTCCCTATATGAAAGAAATTTTGCACGGTCCCCTAAGAATCCTTGCAATAATACATAGTATTATTTTGGTAGGGAATGGACTGAACTGAAACTGAAAGCTTAATTCATAATTGCTGTTCTCAATTGACAGAAGACACGCAGAGTTAAATAGATAAGTGGCTCTTTCAGCTATTGCTATCTGTATATTTGTATGTTTTAGGTAAAGGTAATCTCAGTAAGATGTAAAGTACTAAAGGTACTTTTAACGAATAACATCAGGCATGGGTAAGTAATGGAAAGATTCATGAAAAAATTAAAATATGACAAGAGAAGTAAATCGCCTGCCTACTGCCTACTTTTAGTGGAACAGCACACTTTCAGCTCATTTAAAGTTAAGCATGACAACACACTCGCATACAACACACGATCATCTTTAGTTAAATAAGTTAAATAGATACACTACTACTACCTTCTGCATGCATAGGCTAAATTTTAAATTGCTTAAAATGCTTAAAGAATTTATCTTGTGCATGTGTGAATATGACTTCTGCATAAAATACGTAATATGTAATAAAATAAGGAATCTGAAAGAGATGAAGCAAAACATTACATGAGCGTGCAAATGCGAATGCAAATGTATGCAAGAAAATGAAGATGAGACATTTAACTGATCATAATATAACATTATATATTATATCTATATCGTCGGCTATATAA
>JAQFYC010002262.1:0-27003 GCA_034694165.1 Tomocerus mixtus
ACGAGTCATGCTATACTTATGCCATTATTTTTGGTATAGACACGGCAAGAATAATGGTATGTATTACTTGTCTAATGGATGCCGGTACTATTAAAGGGAAAAATAAGGCCATAATAATGCACATAACATAACTACCATGTTAGGTAATTTAATTTTAGAATAGACACACAGAACAGTACACAGCTCATTACTCACATTGCACTGTAGTACATATTAATGCTAAGAAATATATTATGTAACATCTCTGTGACTCTGTGCTGTTTTATTAGGTACTCAATTCTAATAATATTTAGTACCTAACCTAACGTAGGCTTAAGGCCAGTGTATTTCTGTACTTGTGTACTCCAGATACCAAATAGGTATATAATGTACAAAACTAAATTGTGCAGTTGCACTTGCTGGGAGGATAGGGAAGGGAAGCCCGTCTGTAATGTGACACTTTGAATGTAGATAATGTCATACATTATGTAATATACTAACTAAGATACATCTTTGCATATACTAGTACATTGTATTACTATATGTACCATAGCTAAGCTACCAATCATGAATTACATAAATTTTTTAGTAGAAGTTGGTCCGCTTATATAATATAGTATATATGTATGTAGGTATCCAATCCGATCCACTAGTTATTGGTATCTGTTTACTATGCACATTTTCAGTTAACCCTTGCAATGTATTTGTATTGTGTTAAACTTTAGACTTCAAAAGGAAATGCTAGCTAATGGTATTATCATGGAACAGAATTCACCATGCATATAATATAAACCCAAACCAAACCCATGAGTGAATTATGTGCTGAAGAACAGAGATGTTCATTCATTCAGTTCAGTTTGAAATCTTCTCTTTACTTATGGTTTGGTTGGTTGGTTAGCATTTGCTCAAACTCTAGAAATAAAAACATGAGAGAGATTCTATTCGTCCTATCTATGTATTGTATCTAGTACATATATAATATAGTGACAGTTTACTATAGACCATGACCAGACTGACATGACATAAGCTTCTATTTTCAATTCCTAACGAATATTTTAAGAAAGCACTAAACTATTAAATGGACTGGACCTCAAACTCAAAGCAAACGCTACAAATTTAATCCCCTTTGAAAACTGCCATCTTCATGGTCCTATTACTATGAAAACTGGGAAACGCAAAGCAGCAGAACAGTCTCACTTAGCAAATCAGTTTGCAAAAAGCGAATTATTTTGTTATGCCATAGGTAGTCAGAGTGTGAGAGTGAGATTAGACTTTGTCATTTGAATTCGTCATTCATGTGTTAGCAGGGACAAACATGGTCTTCAGTTTTCACGTGTACCTTTTCACAAATACAACATTCAATATGCTTAAATATTGCTTTGCTGTTTTTTAATCGCGCATGGTTCCATAAAGTGCGATTTTCATCCTTTTGCTTTACTAAAGTACATATGTGGATATCAAATGGTAGGTAAAAAGGATTAAAATCAGGATCAATAAATCCAAAAAAGAAGAAATGTAAATAACTTCTGTGTAGGTAGTAGTAGTAAAGATTCTCATATTTGCAGCTTGCAGGAGTTATGTAAACTTATACATAGGCAGTAGATATTGCATGGCACAAAAGTGTGCTTAATATATGTATGTACATACACGCAGATTTTTTGCTAGCAATATATGTAAACTACTAGCTAAAGATAACTATCTATATATGGCGCGTATAAATTAAGGAACTTTATGAAATGCCGCAATGAAACGTGTCTCGAGAGATCATAACTATACACACAACAATAGTAATACTTAGGTATCTTTTGACCTCTAGTATGCAAAGCTATGTTTTTCTGGTGAGGGACACAAATACCTTTACTTTTGCTGTATGTACTGAGCTGACAGTGAGTTGTAAGGATAAGCCGCTCCTTATTCTAAAGATGTGGTTGCTACAGGACAAATGTATTTAAGGATCTGCTGAAGAAGTAAACACTACTGAAAAGGCATGCAATTCTGTCCAGCTAGAATTTTCTATTGTGCTAGTGCTATTTATGGCTAAAAGAAGCGAGCAAAAGCAAAAGCACCCTAAACATCACATAAATGTTATAGGTGAATGTTATGTATGAATGTTGTGTACTTTACTATTTACTACATTGCATTACTATCTGACTTCTCTGTGTGTAGGTGCAAATAACTACAATACTTATTCTCATACAAGAAAGAGCTACCTTATTAAGTATCGCCATTGCGATATATTATCCAAAGATGCTGGACGGATGTCCGTCAGTGCGTCGTCACACTTGTGTGCAACTATTGTGCACACCTATTACGTGATTACTTGTAGTGTTAGTTTTGGTTTTATACAGCAACACTGTATCATAGCTGCTATGCTACACTAGTAGAGTTTGATTTTTGGGTTATGGGGGTTCTGTGAAATTTTGCGGGGATTTAGTAATATTAGTAAATGTATCTAACATGCCATTTAAACTAATTTCATCATCAAAACCGGCAGTGAGCAACATTTAAAAAATTGTGATTATGGCGATACATAGAGACATCCGTTAATCGGTTTATTGTTATTTACTAGAGAGGCACTGTACATTGTACTGCACCGCGGTATAGCTATGATATGGCTAACAAAGCCTCCCCCAAATATCCTCTTCAATGATTTTTGACTCACAGACATTCACATCACAACTCTGTATATTACTTTTATACATGCACTTCGTTTTCGTACTCCCTAACTAACTTGACTTGACTCTAACACCAACTAAACTCCCTAATACTATACATACTATACATATTACTATTTACTTCTTCGGTTAGAGTATTTTAGTTAAGTAGAGACGGAAATGACTTCTAACCCGTGCCATGCGACAGCGAACCGTATATACCTACTCAAAAAACTCCCCTCCCTGTAAAATAACAAAAAATAAATCAAATTTAATCGTTTTTGTCTAAGGGTCAACCGGGTGGGACCGGTGGGATACCAGATTGCCGCAATCTACGCACACATTATGCCCTAGATGCATTAAGATTGTCAAAGAGTCGAATTTTCCGTAGATATTTAGGGTAAAAACTGAAATACTTTTATCTAAAGCATGTCAATAATATTATATCTGTGTACCTATAGGTAGGTACCTATGATATTTAAACAAAGTTCCACTTACTGTGAGAAATTGGTAATGCGTTTACAAAAACGCAATAAGAATTTATGGTCAGTGATAAAGCGGAATTTGTGTGCCCAACTCTACTTAATTCTAATGTTATTTTGCTTTTGCTTGCTGCTTGCTATATTTTGAACTTAAATAAAAGGTACTACTTATTATTTCAACCAATTTACATATACGTGTGTCTATGTGGAATGTACATAAGCACAACCCTGGCCATGTAATTATACACCACACACACACAAATACAAATGCATACCCAGTAAAATCAAGGAAAGAATATACGTGAATGTATTTATGTATTTTCCATTTCCAAGTATAATAAGTAATATTGTAAGCTCTGTGATTTTATATTCTATTGAATATGCAATGTAATTCAATAGTGCGAATTGTTGCATAGTAAGTAGTCTAAGTAGTACCCTACTGTAGAACTGAATGAGTGATACTTTGCAAGTTTGTAGTACATAGATAGAGATAGATAGTTCAGTTCTTCACTGTTGTGATACCATACAAAGTAATATCATCTACATACATTCGCATTTACATACTATATGTACTTTATCGTGTGCTTCAACATTAAACACACATTGATACATTTGCTAACATAAATCTACATTAATGTATTATTTATTGTATGTGCTAAAGCAGAAATAGACGTAAAACTATAGGCGATGCTTTGGCAATGTAAATTTTACATTGCTATCGTCCTATCTGTCTGTATCTGTAATATGTAGCATTCTGCCACATAGATAGATAGACACGTTGTTACATAGAACAGATTTCATTGAAAAGTAAATACATACATACTACACATAGGTATGGAATGAAGGATAGTAGAAACTTTATTAACATTATTGAGGCACATAGCATAGGAGCTAGTTTAACTTTATGTTTTGGCTAATGGTAGACGGACACGTTCACGTAAAGTATGAAATGAATGTTATTTCTCTGCTGCATACACGTATGCCATACTTGCATATAAATGTAAGGTAATGCAATGTAATGTAATGTAACCTGTTCGTATAGGATAATAATGTAATAGTAAAATAATAATAAATGTACATAGTATGTATGTAGTAGTATTCTGCACTCTGTACTCTGTATGTATGTATAAGAAAAGCAACTACTATTTATCATTGTGATCGTGATTCTCGTGATGTAATGTATATAGCTGAAAGTACCTTAGGGTTAGTACATATACTTGAAAGGATTGTTATTGTTAATATAATAGTATATAGGTAGGATAGGATAGATGATAGAATGAAGATACTTATACTACACTCCTTTAGCTTAATAAAATTATAAGTGTATAATATGGTAGTAGATAGTGGTTCTACTATTTAGTTATACATTAAGTATATTAAATATGTAGGTTAGATAGTAGATAGATTCTTCATAGTGTAGTGTATAGTTACTAGTAATTATTAAGTATATTAGTTAGTATGCAGAATAATATTATATTTATATTGCACATACATCGCAAATCGTGGCAAAAGATTAGTTATAGTTAGCTAAATTCTCATTCTCAACGTCTGTGCGTGTTAAAGAAGAAAACTTGTTGCTCTTCATCACTTACTTTTGAATATAAAATCAAGATAAGTAAGTGAAGTCAGAAGTTGGAAGTACAGAGGAGTTGTGTTTCTGCTGTTCTGTTCCCCTGTTAGTTAGTCTTAGAGTTGATTATATTATATTATAAAATATTATGTAGCTGTAGCATCCTTACATACATGATGTGAGCTAAAGACTTACTACAGGAAAGGTATGAAATAATATTTTTATACTCTTTACCATCTACATAAAACAAATAGCTAAGAATACATAATAAGCTAAGGTATTTTATTATAATTACTCTTTACCTATTAAGGATATGTTATGTTTGTATGTACATATAGTACTTAACATTACTACGCTTTGTTTTCTTAGTTAGTTTATCAATGTATTATAATAGTTACGTGTGCTGTGTGTGTTTGTGTGTTTACCGCTTAAGTTAAGGACGGTGGTAAGTTAAGTTAAGTTAAGTTAAGTTAAGTAAATATAATATTAATATTGCAATAAGGCTGTGTAGTATGATAATAAAAATAAAACTGGGACTGTATTTTACTAGAGTGCAAAGCAAATGCAAAATGCAAATGTATAATGTATCTCCAGGTATTAGTATTGGTGGGATCAAATGCAAAGTCGTTAAAATGTGAAGTGTATTTGTAATCAGAGTATTACTGTATATATAGTCGTAAAGTTTAGTAAGTACAACTACATTATTAATAGGCTGGGAATATTTATGTATGATTTATTTGGGAAGGAGAAGAGGAGTAATAGGACAGAGATAAATGCAAGTAATTTACGATATCTAGTAACAGTCTTAAGTTACATAATGTTATGCAATCGCAATCTGTAAATACAATTAATAGAACACAATAGAACAGAATGCCAGTCCAGGACCTGGCCTGGCCCCATAGCTATAATATATTTATGTTTGTGTTTTAATCGTGATTTGATAATAGCAATTGGCAATACGATAGGATTTAGATTTTATTTGAGTACCTTTACCTAACATTAACATTATACTTACAATAATCACAAATATAAGCAAGCGAAATTTTAATAATGAAGCTCAAATATTATTTATTCTTTACACTGTACACATAGCCAGAAACGGAATACAGATACAGACGAACTCAGGAAGAGTATTTATTTTCCTTGCACTCTGCACTCGCCCTTATCGATATCATACATAATACATATTATCACACATAAATAGTTTAGTTTAGTTAAATTATTATCAGAGTTACCCACTAACTAAGTAATGTAACTCTGGCTCTTATTTACACTGATATTTTTATGTGTATGTAGATAAACTGTATTGAGTGTATTGGATATTGAACACGAGCTAAATTCCATTCCATTACATTCCCATTTTTGTGTAATGGAATTCTTCTGGGCAATTTAATAGTTCGGCAAACTTTTTTTGTGCAAAGAGATTCGCTACAGAAGAAAATAATTTTTGTGCTATGTACATCGTAGATTTGAAGTTTAATTTTACTAATTAGGTTGAAGAAACGGTGGCAGTATTATACCTAAGTAACTGAAATATTTTGACTGTTGTTTTTGTACCTGCAAAAACATTATTTGCATTTCCTATGCAGAACACGGCAAGGTTGTTGGTTTGGTGTTAATTTGTTTTTGTGTGTATTATATATTAAATACAATAGAAGTACAAATAGATTTGTCGTTGTCGTAGGCTCACGTGTTTGTATTATTATTGTAGTATAGTAGAAGTAGTAGCACTTGTTTGTATGTTTTTGTTTTTGTAGCGTTGTGCTATTTATAAATATTTTTTTTTGTCCGTGCTGTAAGTTGTAGTGAAATAGCCATGAAGGTATTTAAAATAGAAAAATAATGATTTACAAAAAAGTGTGGAATTTAAATTGGGGTTGACATGATAGAGAAAATAATGTTTTTTTGTTATTGGACAGTTATAGGCTGACAATAAACCTTCCTACGGTTTTGGAAGAATCGGAGCAAGAGACTGAGACTAGTCCAGCCACAGCCCCCAGAAATATGAGCAGCAAAAAAGGCAGGCGACTGGTGCGGGGAAATGCTACAGAGGACGATAAGGCTGATGACGACATTAAATCGGACAATGAGTACGCGAGTGCTGTCAGCTCGCCCCCGGGTAGCAAAAGTGGAAGCGTCTGCAATAGTCTGGAGAGGCCTCTTAACGTCTCACATGGACATTTTTCCGGCAGTCCGAACCGAAGGGATTGTGACACGGCCTCGATTAATAGTGGAGGCAGCACGACTACTTTCGGATCTCCTCTATCGTCCCCCTCGTCCCCGACTTATTGGACACCATCACAAGGATCCTCCTCACAGGTAATAGTTTTTTCATGTGGTCAAAGAGAAAAATTATATAATTTGTCAGTAGCTCTTTTCCGTCATTAAAAGGGAAAACAAAAAACTCACTCGTATCTTGACCTTGACTGCAAATTATTTTTCTTTTTAAACCGAAGGGTAAATAATTGTTTTCTACACATTTTGTTTGATGGTAGGAAATTTCTTTTAATGGTTGGAAAACATAATTATAAAGATTCTGATTTATTGACCGGATTCACTTGCTTTAATTATCAATTATTTTTTAAAATGCAGTAACAAATAAACACCGGTCAGGTGTAATTTTTAAGTAAATGATCCACAAAATCTCACAGTTGTTCCACAATCGTTTACATGTAGGTATTAGCTCAGCAAAACTAATATGTAACATTATCAAACTGTTGATAAAATTGAACCCGCATCAATTTATCCCTATTTACCAATTTTACTATGTTTGCAGAACAGCACAACAGATACATTTTCATTTAACAGTATAAAGTAGATGCACATAATACCAGAGTCAGACTATTATTCAGAGATTAGGTATCTATGCATGTATTTAAATAATCATAAGTGCAAAATCCAATCCACTTTATAAATAATTTTGCCGTTATATTTCAATTTCAATGGATGAAGGATGATATCATGACATGACAGCTGATATCTTTGTAGTAGTACTCTCAGTTTACTATTATTTCGGTATTTTCTATTATGTATCTATCTAATCTCTAGAGTGTATATATATTCAGTGATCAAAAGGCCATTGCCACATCCTTTTTATGTAATTAGTTAGCATTAGTATTTGTGGTGGCTCTTCCTGTAGTCGTTTTTCAGTTGATATTTAAAACCTGCCAAGAGTACTCCATATGTGTATAAATAGTTATCCTCTAATGCAAATTTTGCCAGTGACAATAAAATCCGTGCTATTTATTATGCAAAACAAACGTTAGCACAGACGTAATTGCAACTTATTTTTGAATTTGTTTTCTGAATATTGAATTTATGGTAATTTAAAACATTAATACAGTACAGTACACAAAGGTTCATGAATTATTTATTTATGAAGGATTTGTTTTGTTTATGAGTATAGTATCTATGTAGGATATCTTGGTCTTGGTGTGTGAGTTGAGTTGAGTGCATAAAAGTATAAAATGCTAGTGACAGTGACAGCGACACTATTGTCAAACTCGCTGAAAATAGATAAAAATCTTAAAAAATAAAAGACGCAGTTCCTATGAATATTTTTACTCGGGAGACAATTAGTCACCACAACTAGAAACTACAAACTACAACAAAACACTTCCTTTTGTGCAATATTATTATTTGTGACTTTGTTGCCTTTACATATTATAGTACATATATGCGTATATGTTACCACTATTTAGTTAGTGCAACGTATTTTAACCTTGAACACTTCTTGTTCTTATGATACTTTACTTATTACATTGTTTTGGAATTTTGTAGGGTACGTCACGTAGCCACAACACAAAAATGATATAATACTTACTTTTCTTGTCTTTCGTTTGCTATACTTTGCAATTGCAAATGGCAATGATTCGTTACAGTGTTTGCAGAAAATGTTCGTGGCCTATTTAGCTTAGGGGCATTAAAAGTGATTTGTCTTGGGAAAAGTCATCTGCAGCCAACTTTCCCCATAAAATTATAATTACGCAAACACAAAACACTCGAATTTATGCATAAGTAGTGGAGTAGAAAGTCTAAAATAGAAAAAACTGAGCGAACCTACTTTATATTGCAGTATATTTACAGTTAGAATACCTAATACCTATAGTGAATTTTGATAATAAAAGTTATTATGACATATTTAGCAAGTTTCCTGTGACGACCAATTAAGTTTTGTTTCCCTTACAACATACAAAAATTTAAAGAGTACAGAAAAAAGAATAGATTCATGGTTCATGCAATATGCTGATTCGTGAGAAGAAAATAATGCACTTTGTTATTATCTAAATTGTGGGATTATTTACACACTACTAATTTGGCAATAGTTAAAATTGCATTTACTATAATGAAAACCATGATGTTCTGTTTGTTACGGATTTTTGAAAATATTTCTAATGTGTTTGTAAGTTTAATAACTTTTTCTAAAAAGCTGAAGTAGCTCCAAATACATTTTGCGGAGATACTGACATTTTGTTGAATCAGCTTTTCATCAATTAGTGTTATATATGTCTATTATATGTAATAGCTACTAATTGTATTTTCTTGATTTGTGTTTTTAAGGAAACTATTACGAATCACGATGGAGACAGAACGCCCGTTAATGAAGATTATGGAAATATTGTAGGAGATGCAGATATTCATAAAAGTTCATCTAGCAATGGATTTGGTCCGGTAATGCCTCCCCTAAGTTTACGTTTTTCAAAAGAGTTTTGTTGGTCGGTGCATTACTTACTTTTTTCGTACTATTTTTAGCATACAAGCTCGTGGATTAGCAAAAATGACAATACTCTCGGAGACTCTGGAATGACCGTTGGTGTCATTCCAGATAGCAAAATAGAATATATGAGAACGTAAGTATTGCGGAATAAAAAGTTAATTTTATGTTTTAGGTTGTGTAGTTGATCAATTGACTTTTATTTTTACAGGTTTGCTTACGATACCCCTAGACGGTCATCTGAAAAGGAAGCCACGATATTAGACCGTAAGGACTTAATATATTTTTTTATGCTTCTAAACAAATTAGATTCTTTAAGGTTCAAAATAAATGCATATCTGGCTATTCTGGATTCTTAGAAAATTTAGTATCAATTTGTATTCGTGTCATTAACACCAACATGTCTACGTGGCAGGAAAGGAGATGTATTTTTAGTAGTGTCTTATCTAATGTCGTTAGTAACGTGCATTTCGTCAATTTTTCATTGGTACAGTACAAACTACACATAATCTGAGATTGATATCATCAGCTTTATTATGCCTTATAGGTCTTAATTGAAATAATTTATTCCTATGTTGACAGTATCACAGATATGTAAATAGCTATTGTATTCTAAAACTACGATAGACAAGTACCTAACATGTATGCAGTTTTTTCTATGGTCTACTTGCTATGTCCAGTCCTTGGAAAAAAAAGCTGAGCCCCTTTAGTTGCGCTCAGTGTGATGTGCTATACAGACGTATTTTGTTTACTTAGCTTTTCTTGTGTTAAATATAACTACCTATATATTTCAATTCATTCCCCATTTATTTCCCTTTACATCGAATTAAATTGACGTACTGCACTTATTTAACTTAAGCTTTGCTAACGCTAAGGTTAGGTTTGTTTAGTGTGGTACTAGTTTCTGTTAGTATATAATAAGAATTCTATTACACCAGAACAGTAAATGTAAACACAGAGTATTTATCGGTAATAACAAATATTACTACAACTTTTTGGATGGCGACATCTTTTCTGTATCCAAATGTAATAACTGATATAGTTATATGCTATAATTAAAATAGTTTTACTGTTTAAGTTTAATTAACCACCACTAATATAAATTATGTTTAATATTGCAGGTAGCCAATGGAGAACTCTTAAACACGACTGGGATAGAAAAACAAAGGAAAATTTTATGAAAGAATTTGCTCAAGAAGAGGGACATGATGGCGATGGAGGACTAAACTATTGTGATCTAGACGAACAAGCCGAAGAATATTTTGAAATGTTTCCAAGTTTAGTAGAAGAACTTTTTAGCAGTCTCGATGAAGTTAAGGATAAAGAAACCAAGTAAGACATACATGAGTTCATTCTCGCAAATCTTGAAAGGAATACTGCTTAAAGTTTTACTATAATACTCTCTACTATTTGTTCTTACAGCCCCTCTGATAGTCAGCTACATGATATTTCGGTAAGTAATGTTTAGTAAATAATTTAGACGAATTATTATTTATATTTCAAAAATAATAATTGTCATTGTTTATTATTTTAGAAACGATTCCGAAATTTAGTCCAATTATTTAAAACTGAACATACGACAATGAACCAGAGATTCGATCTAAAGAAAACAGAGCATGATAATTCTCGTAGGAAAATGAAAGATATTTGTGATCAATTAAAACAGTCTGTTCAGGTTGTTATAAACATATTGGAAATAACTAATACTAAATACTATTGATAATAACACATTTATTAATAAATAAATACTATTATAGAAAACTGAAGCATTGACAAAATCTCAAAAGCCCCCCGATGAGTCGACTGAGATCCTTCTTTCCCTTAAGGACACTTCTCAAGAATTGGAAAATCATTTTATTACTTTATCCAGAACTGCTCGGGTAACTCTTCAATGCAAGATTCTTGCCATTCATTTGTAGCTTTAGTACAATAGTGTATCTATGTCTAGCAAAATATTTAATTATTTCAGAGACTCGGAATGTTGGATGTAGAAAAGCGAATGTATAAAATGATAGAAGTGATGGTTCTCTATGTACACATTTTAAAGAATCTCTACGATAATCTGAACAAAGAATATAGCATTAATAGGTTTGCCCATAATTTATACAAGTCACAGTTTTCATTAAAAATTTGTCTTTATTGCTGTTTAGTTATTTTTGTCAAATTGTGTTAAATCATGCCTTATTTGTATTACAGAAAATTGTTGGACGAACATAACATAAATGTCAAAAGTGAAAAGTCATTTGGACAACTCCATAACAATAACAACGGAACTGTAAGTATTCTACTTTTGTATTTAGCGTCATTTATAATAAACTGTCATTGTGTCAATTAATTAATGGGTTCTAAAATTTTGCCTAAAATATTTGTTCGTTCTATTACAAGCAGCACTAAAATAGGAGAATTAGTATTAACGTAAGATGTGGTTTTGAATCATGTGGCGTTTGTGATAATGTGGGTAGCTTTTATAATTCAATTGTTCTAATCCAATTTATTTATTTAGGTCCGTAGTAGTGAAAATGGAGATGATCAACGTGACATAGTGGACAGGTAATACATTTACAAAAATATTGTTTTCTAGACAACCGCATACGATATAATGGATTAAAATGAAAATTATTTTAAAAGCCGGTGCGCAGATGGGAAGCCAAAAAGGATTCTCGAAAATTTATTAGGCCGACAAGAAAAACCACTAAGAAAAAGACTGGTGCTAGGAGAAAAAAGGTCAAGCAACAATGTAGTAGTAAGGTACGACTTCCCGTTTGTCATTGTTTACTTTTTTGTCACTTCTCTTCCATAAACAAAAAGCCAGCTCTTTTTAATTTTAACTCTTGACAATTTTAAAATAACAATAGACATGTTGCTGAGTGGTACGAAGTTCTTCGTCGTGAGCTCTATTGGCCATGGTCGTGGGATCAAACATGGAAGGGAATCAAGCAAGGATTTTCCATAATTCTAATGTTGATCGGATTATTTATAATACTGAAGAGTTTGTTTCCTGCCGTCAGTGCCAATGAATGCCCCCCAGTGCTTGATCTCGCATCAGTCTTTTCTAAATATGGTTCTCTATACCATGATCATCGACCTCCAATTTAATGTTGAATATCTAACAATAAAACTCGTACGATAAGCTATACATACACTATTAAATAAATAAGCTGTAATACTGCTATGTAAATCTAATGATGTGAAACTACTATGTGTACTATTTACGTAAATAATATAAGAATACTTAAATAGTAAGAAGGAACACGAAACGATAAACCCATATTGTAAGCAGGAGTAAATGGTAATGTAAAGAGGAGAATGCCAGGTCACGCTCATTGTATTCTCTCTAACTATGTATTAACTACGTCTAATCTAAATATCCAATCCAAACCAATCCAGCACATTACAATACAATAATAAATATCTGCAGATGCGTAAATCGTAAATCTGATTGAGTAGGTAGCTAAATCTACAAGCTAATCTAAACTAACAATAAATATTTACTTGGGTAATCAATAAATATATTATTACCTAAGAAGCTAATTTAATAAGCAAATAAACAATTGCATTACATTACACACATATACCTACTAGATACCTTCGTATACGTATGTATATCTGTGTAATGTACTGAAGACATTACGACAATTAATAGACAGTCAATTAGTCATCTACTCTAGTGCAGTGGCTCAATCAATACACATCACACAAATAAAACACAATGACATCTAATACACGCGTCGCGTCAGTCAAGTCAAATTATTATTATTACCATTGTACTTCTATAATTAGGTACCTTACTAAATTACAAAATACGTAATAACAATACAACAATACTGATATAAATATTAGCTATGACTTTTTATAATTCAAGTGCGTGTGTTTGCATTGAAACTGAATTACGTATACCTGTACCATACCATACCACTATCTATAATTACCTACAAGACAAACGGACCCTCGGTAAACAAAATGCCCAGAATACCTACTAACCAACTAACTAATTAACTAAAATATGTAATTTAAGAATGTTTTTTCATAGTAATTTCGACTTTTCTTAATAATTCCAAAATTCATCTCAATAGATTCTAAGCTTCCATTTATTTATGTATACAATTATTATATAAGTAATCCGTACAATAGTAGATACGTTTATATGCCTAATTTTAAAGAATACAAATTCAGATATGAAATGAATGTAGACTAATCTAGTAATTAAGTGTGTATTGTACGTTCTAATGTTACATACGCGTATATCGATGACGATAATATATTGACACGAGCGATAATGTAATAATATTATTATTCCATCACTAACATTTTGTTAAGTGATCCCCAAACAAAACTAAAGAGAATTAGTCATTGTCAATTTTCTCAATTTCAGTGTCAAATCTCATTTCAAAAAAATTTTGAAATGAAATACAATAAAATTTAAATAATTTAATTATTACTACGGGGTGTAAATTAGTTTTATTTCATGGCATCCTTCTTCACTATCTAATTACACTACATCATACCAAGTAGGTACTAATATAAATAGAAATGGAGAACAATATTATTATTATGTAGGTACATAAACATAATGCTAACTCAATTGGGTTACATATTATGGCAATGTATTTAGCAATAAACAAACAATCTCTTATTTTCATCTCGTCACGACTACTCTCTTCCGTCATTTATTATATATATGACATTGTGAGTTATGGCATATGGAAAAATATAAAAATCTCTTTAGATCAAGATCATCAAAGATAAACACGTTTGGAGAGATTGATTGATGCTCATCATAATCATTTTCAACGGGCTAATAAGAAAAAATTCTACTGAAAATTATATGCAAATCACGTCACACACCATATAAACGTTAAGTTTAAGTACCTCAGTGTTTTTTACCAAGATCTAGTTAGGAGTACAATCTCAAATGAAGATATAAATACAATTTCACTGTTATTCTTCCCGTTAACTACAATAGCTTGCTTTGATTTCGATTCTTTCATTTGTTATGTTATAAGTCGAGATGGACTTTAACAAGATGAAGGTAGTTTCCATTATTATAGATTTACTAATCATAAGCACATTAATTCATAACTATCTTCAACTTGCAGTAATTTTAGTTCTAGCTGATTCCAATGCTATAAACTTAATGCATATAAATATAGGTCTACTTAAACTATGATTGCAGTACGATACGCCAATATTATGCGTATTTACTCGTATATAGTCCATTTCAGCTAAACGAATGACATAACATAATATTACCTACCATGACCTGCTGCATCACTTATTTCTACTCAGATAGCTGTAGTAGGTGCAGATATTTGCTTTGTCTTTCTAATGTTAAGTATTTGATTTGAAATGCAATTGCCCAATTTAACAGGGAGATGCAACGAAATGCAAATTCTCTTCAATGCAATAATATATGCAACTCTTCTCACTCATCTTCAGAAGATGTGATATTTATACTTTATATTATATAGTGCTTGCTACTTATATTACCCAAAGACAAAAGATATCTACATTTACATAGAAAATGCGTGGTTTGGTTGGGTCATGTAATAAAACATTAAGGTAAATGCACTTAGTGCATTTATGGTTATGGTTTAGTGCTGTGAGACTGTGGATATTTGCAATTTGCAATCCAATCCAATCCACTCACTCAATTCTCTCATATCGAATTTCAAATGCATTTAGAGTATCTGCTTAGAGCTTAGTTTAGACTACACATTTACAATAGGATAAACAGATACAGGCCAATGAGTATAGTTTTCAATACAGTTTACTTAAGATATTATACACGTATAGTAGATGCAGTTGGCTAATTCACTTTGATTTGCACACTCGACTCGACTCGCTGGATGGCTAGCTCATGAATAGGATTTTGGTAACAGTTTTATTAGTGGCTAAGTGCTATTGCTATTGAAAACCTCTATGATTTGAAATAGGCATCTTATTCTTTCTCTTTATATTTACAGTAATGTAGTATTTGGGTATTTATTTCTATACAGGTACAATATGTATGTGTATGAACATATTGAATGCATCTTTGTTCTATTGGCCTCTCTCTCGCCAAAATTTCGTAATAAGTAATCAAATCACTCTTTCATTATTGTGTCGTCGTGTCGTGTGTACTTGATAGTGTGTTCGAGCAAGGAACTGGTTAGCAGCTCGCAGACCAAACACCAGCAAAATACCAACTACCTAAACCAACCAGACATACGCAGTCAGAACCAGAACACAACAGGACAGAAGTAACTGACGATGAGCAAGAAGTCATCAGGAGCAGCCGTAATAACCATCGGGTCATGTCCATCATACATAAACTGTTATACACGACAGAATTATACACTAACTATGGTAAAAAATAATGCTTAGCTTAGCAATGTGAGACAAAAGCGTTTGGCAAGAGAATTTGTTTTAAAATTTATATAAATTGCCGTAAATCAACTATTAAGCCACCAATAATTAATATAATATGCTTAAATTCACTTAATCTTCACCTAATGCACAATAACCGATTTTCTGAAACATTAGCAGTACACCTGTCGGCATATTCAAATAATGTTAAAACTCCTAAAGAATTATCCATCAAAGCAAAATCAGATATACGGAGCAATTGATCTGGAACTAAACACATTTATTTAATTATCTTAACATTTTTCATATTATTTGCATATTTGTGTAACCTGCTAAATGCAATTAGTATGATACGGTGTAAGAATATGTACTGTCTGTACTGTGGGACTGCATTGTACATAATATATTATGTAAATGGTAGAGATTAGAGATTCAAATGCATTTAATAGAGTATTTACGGTACGAGAATGCAGTATGGAGCTATTTTATACTTGTACAAGTTACAAATTCGTAGTTATACGTAATACGTATAATAATAATAAATATAATGTTATATTTGAGGTATAACTAAGATAATTCACACGATGAGTTACAACACCCATACATTATCCACATTCTCAAGTTGAGAATAAATGATTTTCGTCTTGAATTTCCATTGAGATTATATTAAATGTGCTCCTCACTTTTGATACTACGCATTCAATTTTAAGTGTATTGTGAATAATTGGTGACATACCTTTTTCATATCATGAGCTCTGCCTTTGCTTTATTGCCTTAACGTTAAATATATGATGATCTTTGCTTAAAGATATTTACGTTGACTTTGGTTTGGTCTCTTTGACGATTTAGGCCTAGCCTTCTGTGATGTGAAATGTTGTAGTTGTATATTTGCAAATAGTCTATTTTGTTGTGTTGTCTTTGCATTGTTTGACCATTGCGTTCCACGAAACGAAAAGTGCCAAACTTTTCATTTGCATGTGTTTGGTTTATGTTAAGTGTGCCCTAGGCTTTAATGGCTCTAGGTCATTTGCGGCTCATTCACTATTCTATTGTATTTGAGATTATTCATGCATGTGCAACAATAAAGTCATATTTTTTAACTCTAAACTATCTTACCTTAGAATGATTAGCTGAAATTAAATTTCTTGGCTGACTAACTTATCAGCAAACTACAACTAAAACAAAACGTGTACTTAATAGGCAACGGTACTTGTAGTAATCATAGGGCAAGGAGGGTAAATTCATAAACCTTCTTTTTTAATTGTAAAATAGAAAAGACATTGGTAAACGTTCAATTAGATCCTACGTTCATTCCACGTAGGTATAAATAGAAAACATGCATTTGTAGACTTGCAAATAAACATTATGCAAATTATAGACAAGGCGCAAAAGGGAACAAAACCATTCGTCATTATTTATGACCCCACATGGCAAATGTTATACTCTTCAATTTGCTATTTCTTAGTTTACAAAAATTTTGGTGTTGCTTTATAGATATAGATTTCAATTACATACTATGTACATAAACATAAAGGACATTAATAAAACCGAGTGACTGTGTCTAGCTTGACTCCAACCATTTACTACTGTGTGATGCAAATAAATAATTAAATGCGAACCAAAATGAAAAATTGCACTACTCATAAATTATTTTTATATTCAATTGTATTTATCTTCTGTTAGGTACCAAAGATAGAATATCTATACTATACAGTAGTGCAGAATCCCCTTTTTAATGTTTATGTGTTCATTTATGGCCACCGTGACGTAAATTTCAATCGAAAATAAAAATTCCAATGTAAGACTGACATTAAAATCCTTTCATATGCAAAATGTGGGTAATAACTAAAATTAAAAACAAAACAACTTTTAAAAATTACGGTGAATCCATATAGCATGTGGAAATAAAATACTAATCATCTATTACATGCTCTGGTCCTACCCAAATGGTATTTAAATAGAAGAACAATCAAAAATTGCAGTGAGTAGTTGAAAAGGACGTCACGTCTAAATATGTTCACTTACATTGCATTATATCACATCAAATCAAACCACATTCACAATTTGCATCTCTCCGATGTTTATAGGCGTGTGACTGCAAGCAAAACGTAAATTATATGCATAGGTACTGCAGGTAAGCCTGTTAATTTAACTATTCGTAGATTAATTACATGCTCCTTCGTTTGAGGATTGAAACTGGTAGGTGTAATTGTATTTTGTAAAACATGGGACATACAATACAATACACTATGTTTATAACTTGTAGACTGGCTTATTATGTAATATATTTAATATGTGCTCACTTTCCGAATGAATCTTCTCTGTCAATTAATAATGTTTAGACCTCCCTGGGTGACATTACTATGTAAAATCCTTATAAATTTGTACTAATATAGTTTGCATATATACATATTATTGCCTTCTGCAGTTAGAAGTTGCTTGCTTATTATACGGTAGTTAATATTATTATCAACAGTTAGATTTGGATTTGAACTGCATCTATGTATCTACTTAATTTACTTTCATATAAACTAAAATTTATACAAAAAAGGAAAGGATTATTTACATAATTAGGAAAGACCTCATTCACAGAAAATACAACTTATTAATAAAAAAGATTTTACTATTCTCTATTTATCACTTCCATAGTATATATAGAAACGATAAATATTTATATCTATACGTAATGTAATAATACTGGTTCATTACTCTTAAAAAGCTGTGAAACGTAGAATTACAGGAAGATTTATATGAAATTATGAGAAAGGCATTTATTGTTTGTGATTGTCCTAAAGTTGTAAGTACACAGTTGTAACTGTCTCTGTCCTTTAATAACTCTAAATTTTGGCATACTTCTAATTTCATTGTGTGAAATACCTACCTTAGCAAAAATATTATTTGAATAGTCAAAGTGTAAAGATGTGCAGATGAAATTACAAAAATGACAATAGAATACAAAATATACGAGAAGGAAACTTGGGTAATCAATTTACTTAACTGCCAGCAGACATTCTCTTAATTTTAAGTTGGAAAATGTAATTGTTGTAAAAAGATACCTATTTAAATATATACTAGGTATACCTAATCCATATAAACATATTTTATTCGTTAATCTTCAAATAATGTCTACAGTCTACAGACTACGTCATGTCCATTAACTGTCTACATTTACATGCTTGCTTATATATTTATTATGTAAAGCTTCACAACAAAACAAAGGCAAGTGTGTAAAGCTTGACAAAAAACAAACTTTTAAGAAACGAGTTGCATAGTCTATATAATAACTCAGTCACTTGACTTGAGAACAGTTAGCCTTAGCTTTTGGTTGTTCCTATATGAAATTAAATGAAAATGAATGTGTCATTAGTACAGAATATTATCAACTTACAACTTACAAGACAGCACACGACACACATCTCAAGCATTAATGTTCATCTTCTCGTTTTACGGTTACCTTACCTTACCTACTGCTGTAAAATTACCATAATCAACAAAATAGTAAAACTCCATGGAATATTATACTATCAGCTTATCAACTATCACAAACACAATCTCAATGCATCTAATTGCTATTTGTCTCCTGGTTATCGCATTCCCAAATAAGGCTATCGCATCTCATACAAATCAAATCGATACTTATAAAATTCTTTATACCTTTTTTCAAATTAAAGACCTACTACCTACCACTTAAGCGTTTTGTTAACTATTATTCAGCCCTATCTACCAAGTAATATGCTCTATTTGTATACATAACTACAGGTAATGATGACGAAACAGCTTTTATTTTAAATACCTACTACACAACTTCAACTTCCTCTGGGTCACTGCACAATTACAGATACGCCTTACTACAATCACCGTTTACAACTAGTTGGTTTCATGTTTCATTGAATCAGCAATATTACGTTTTATAACCAAAATTTAAATACTTGCTAAATCGTTTACATTTTAGTATCTTATGCAAAGATTAAATTGTCTTATCATGAATACAAAAGATTATACCTCGAAAATCTTTTAAAACAATGGGACATTAAGATGAGTTGCTAAAGAAGACAGAATATCTGGTATATGGAATTGGAATTATAGTTTGTGAATTTATCTGTAGCTAGCTATAATAAAGTCATGTCACGGACATGTGTAATAAAAACTATAAAATTGTTCATTCACACAAATTTACACTGACTGGATATTATAGTAGGTACTAAATGCTACAAAAACATACGAAAGAGTCAAAAAGAGAGATTTAACATAAATATATGGTGTAATATAATATAGCAAATAAAATATAGCATTTTACTAACGTAAATTAACGTATAGTTGTTCCTACTGCATTTTATTTTAAGGTCTACTTCATGCCACAATAATTAAACTGCGTTCTTCATTTTATTAAAACCTTAGCTATACTGCATGGCCATACACATATGGTTCTTCATTTATATGCAAATATAAATATGTATGTAGAGTCTAACTACGAAAAGAAAACCTGTCAAGGAAAACAATATTAGAACTGTTTACTAATGAAAATTAGTTATATCATCAACAATCCACAATGAGGTTAGTAAATATTAGTATATAATGCATAGTAATACATTATATCATAACATAGTGTAGTGTATTAGTACATAAGTACTGCAGATAGATAGTAGATTTATTGTAATGCTTATGCCACCTGCTACCTGGTTGTGCTTGTGGTTAACCTGCCTCAGGGAAACGAAGACGTTTTAATTGTATTTATTAGCAAATTTTATTGTGTGACCTACCAACTTTAGTATTCAGGTTCGTCGGCATATATTAGAGAGAATACCTACCTACTTCAAAGAAGATGGACCAAAGAAAAGGAGACTCCTTGTCAATTAGGCCATTATTAAGAAGACAGAAGAGATGTATCTCTGTCTCGCATGCCATAGCATGCAACTTACTTTGTGCATATTTACTTACTTCTCCTTTCTATTCATCATTTATGATATTTTATTGAAAAAAATACAAATCTGCATGTAAATTGAAGATTATGCTAGCCATTTTATTTTTTGTCCTACCATGTCACATTAACCTCTAAATTATTTTAATCCTACAATCTTCAAGGAAGGTTAAATGGTGCTTTTAACATGAAATTAAGATGCTAACAATAAATAGCACACATGTATATATATTTAAGATTTTTTATTTAGGCACCTATGTGTATACTGTAATAGTCATAGCCAAATTGATGGATATATCATATAATGTTTGTATAGGGTCTATAATATCTTCTTCAATCACTTTATGTAGTTTGAGATCGAATAGAAAGGATTGTTCTTACACCTATTTAATATATTCTTAGTTGACAAGGGAGATAAAATTCATAAACGTGAATAGTATTAGCATGAGCGTGAGATTTTTGGCATACTGTAATATAAAGTACCGATTGAATTTGAATTGTATTAGGATCTAGCACTGTTAAACAAAAAATGTACAAAAACGAATAGCAATACATAGCAGGCACTTAGGAAAGTTAATCGCTCAAAATGATTCATTATCATTTCTCATCTGTACTATGCCATAGCCTGATAAAAAGGATATTAATATGTAAATAGTAAAAAGATAGATAGATAGAGTCGAGGAGGGTAGAAAGAATCTCAATCTCAATTGTAATAATTATCGACAACAATTCATTATGCTAAATTTCAAGGTCCGCTTGCAAATTAATCTTCCAAGATAATTTCTGACTAAACTTCAGAAAAAAGAATGCCGAATGCAAATGTGCAACGATTCTCCGCAAGCCATGCAATGCGAAAGTGCAGATTACTAGAATAAGATAACTATTTAATGGTAAATATAATCTACATGCATAAAAGTTTGACAGCTGCATTTGCATTTGCATTTCATTGGAAAGAGCTTAAAATTATGTAATTATACTACTAATGAAATTACTGTAGATAATTTCATGCAATTCTATTGTATATATATTGAATTAAATTGGAAGGTCCATTTTGGTCGTAAGAGCCAATTAAAATGTTGTCTTCATGTTCATTATAATATTACTATATAATTAGAGTTAATCAAGAACTACATACATAACATAAATGCATAATGGAACGGACAGAGCACATCATTTCTTGGCATTTAGCACGTTCTTCTTGTTTTCATTAGAACGTGGATTTGAAAGGTGTTTATACAATAGGTATCATTCAGTAATTTATTATGTATTTATGTAAGCAGTAGAAGGTTTATTCATCTATAGGTACATGCATCCACATCCCGAGATTCCCGACTTGCGATTTGTACTTGCTATGATGTCACTCAACTTTGTATTTATAAATTACCTTTGACATTTTGGCTCGCTACATTCCTTTCCCATGAAATCCAGTTAAATAAGTCAAGACTGACCCGGTAGGGCTTGTTTCTGTAGTGAAACTAATAATTAAAACGAAGGAGGTATGCATGATAATTACATACAACATAATATTGGACTCCTTCAGGCTGAATTTGCATTTACATTTTATACTGCAACTGAAGAAGATCAAGTAAGATGCTGCTTCATCTGTCAATCTCCATTCCCATTTTGCTAATTATGAATATTAATTCAGCATTTCAGTTGTCTTGTTAAACTAACACTTCCAACTGGTCTGGTCTGGATTCTGGATTGCATGAAAGTAAAATGAAAGCCAATCCCAATCCCGACCGCAACGTGATCTTTTAAGAAGAGTACAGACAGGTACCCCCTATAAAGGATCATGTAACTGTCGTGTCTCAAACTTAGCTACATAGGTACCTAGAGTTTAGAGTACCTACATAGAATCTGTCTGTCAAAATTAATTTATTATATGTAAAGATCCACTAAAATGAGATCGTATCAAAGTTTCCGTGTCATCTCATTTAATCTCCAAAATTCATCAAATACATTACATAAATTCACCTGCATATTTGCTAAACCCAAGAAAATAAATAAATCAAACGAAGTCAGCTCAAGTCAAGTCAGGAGAATACAATTTGAGGCTGAAATGCATTACAAGAAGTGTAACTGGATTCCTATGTTGAATATTCAAGTACCTGTGCTTAAATGGCACAATATGTTAAGTGGATAGTGAATGCAAATGCAATAGTAATAGTAATAGTGCATGTTCCTATAATAATCCTTAGCCTTCCCTTGAGTATTAGAAAAATAAACAATAAGCGTGCAAACATTAAATGGCTAGATGAAAGGGGATTCTAATGTGACCAATAAAATGCATGAGCAGCCAAAGAAGATGAATCTTTATCTATAGGTATATAAGTACAGTAAAAATAGTTAATGCTCCATGCCTGATTTGATTGTTAGCTTTATTACAAATTATAGCCATGTAATGTAGAACTACATCCTTGCCTTCCTTTACCTCGTATTTGAGTCTACCACTTGCATTATTGCTTCCATCTTCCTTCTATTTGTATATAATGTACAAATAAATAATTAGCATCACCATAAACTAAACTGAACCAAGATAATAATAATCTTTTCCTCTAGCCATGGAATATAAATACCATAAAGATTATAATCTGCCTTATAGAATTTGAAATATGTATTGAATATTTGCAAAATTGCAAATAGTTTGCCATGGAATATTGTATTCGATAGCCAATGTGTTACTTGATTGTTTGTCCGTGCTGAGAATCAGTTTTAATTTAGATTCCCTCACAAGAACATGATGTGCAATAGAAACGCGACCCTTCACCTTTATTTTTCCACCAAGTAGTAATTATGAATACTTACTTGCAACACAAGTTCTTGAATAAAGATAAAACGACTGGTTAGTGTTGATCAAATTAGGGTGATCAAATTATTTTCCTAGCTAACTGCTCATTATTGGCAGGGAAGATGAGTCCCATTGATATTATACAATGGAGAGGCTGAATTGTAATACGATCTTTATATCATAGCAAACCATGATGAAAATAATAATCAAATTCAATAGCTTATTGATATTACGCTAAGCACACGTTCACCACATCAGAATAAAACAAGTCCCCGTCAACTATTTACTCTACTCTACACACTTCTACAGATATTTTGCTCCTTTTTGCATAATAGCTAGAGATGGGACCGAAACGGAAATTTGACTCTCGATTTCCCTTTGTTTCATAAATATTTGGCTCGAAAACAATAAATTATATTATTAAAACTAGTTTAATCATTTAAATTAATCATGAATAAGATTTTCTTGTCCTTGAAGTGCAATTTGTGTCTAATATGTGAAAAAAAAACGTAGAAATAGGAGAAAAATGGCACGAGATTTCGATAACTTTTTGGTTTCGATTTCAATCCCCTTCGACAGCCTTTGTATCGGTTCCGGTTAGTTTCGAAACCAGTTCGTTTCGATTTCGAGTCGCTCTGAATTTCTGAAAAAGTTAACTTAAATTTTTTATATTCGATTTGGAAAGCAAACATTTTCGATATTGAATCGAGATTCTCGATTGGTCCAATCTCTAGATAACCAACGCTGTATATATCGAATTATCGAACACAGCAAAAGATAGCGATGTAAGCAGATTTACAATTGTAGTTACATTCATATATTATGCATAATTGTAATATTGAATGTATTTACCACTCGTTAGCAAAGAAGATGCACAATGTAAGTAAAAAAGTGATGATCGTCTTTAATAACCATGTAGGCATCTCTGCCTTAGAGATTGTAATATTGTGATGCTTGATTGAATGGTGTGTAAAAGTAATAAGTACATGTTCGCATCTCAGATGCAGGTCAACTCACGATAAGGATTTCAATCAATAAGTATAATACTAAAAATGATACGCATCTAATATAAATACATACCTGTGTAAATACTTCATATTATGTAATCTCTAATTGGTTAGTGTTATTTACCATGTGTCTATTGTAGGTACATCTACCCATACTATATGTTTGTAAGTTTTATTTAGTAGTATGTAATATTTCCATTATGATATTTTAACTGAATTCTAGAGCTACAAAAATGTACACTTCAAATCAGTTAATTGTATTCGTAAGTGCCTAAGTAATTTTTGACATGTGCTTGTTTGTAAATTCTTTGAATTACTTACTTACCATAAGGGCAATCTATAAGTAGCCAGTCAATCAGTCATTATTATATCACAAACCTTAATTTAATATGCAAATATGCATGCAGGCCTGACTTGCCTGATGTGCTTTTTCAATGCCTACTTACAAGCAGAAAATAAATGTGATATAATTTTTAAGCATGGAATTCGTGTCTCAGAAATATGCAATAACTTATCCCCATTTGTCATCATCATCATTATAGATGTGAGTTGAATTGTTAGATAAAATGTGCCTTATCATATAATAAAGCAGGTAAGTATATACAGCTACAATATATGTATACATACAAAATACAAGTTCACACAAATGCACCTGCCTGTCTGCGAACATTAGCATTTTTCAGTTAATAATATTCTATGGAGAATATCGTGCTCGTATCATGTCACATCAACAATAAGCTATTATAGATTAACTCTATGTTGTGTCCTATAGATACTTACTAGATATCAGACCAGACCACCTTTACCTGTTTTATGATAATGCATTCTAATTGTAGTGGGCAATTCCGAACATGTGTGATCTACAACAAGGCAATGCAAGGCTTCATTCAATAAAGTTCAAGTTACAATTTAACTATTATTCTCGGTTCACGATAAAGACAACCTTTACTAAATGCTATGCTATTTAAAAGGTGAACGATAGATTTATTGATGTCAAATAAAATGCATGGATGCACGCAGCTATCTATTTACCCTTATCTTAAGTATTGTTTATATTTATCTCAGACGGAGCTGACTTTGACCTAACGGAGGAATGAAACTGCATTCTAATCTTCTCAAATGTATATTTATTTGTACAGCCCATAAGTACATAGTACATTCATTTATTATAAAGTTATTAATTAAATAACTGAATGCATAAGTGTGTCGTGTCAACGTGTGTTGTTGCATCTCCTATAGAGATTGCATCGAACTATTTTACATGAATTCGTAATTTTTCATTAGTGCCACTTCTTTTATTGCGTTAATTCATTGTAATGAGTCAAGCATTTAGCAATTTACAACGAAACCTTACAATTAATCATGTCAATAAAGTTAATAACAAAAATTCTCTGATTAACTGCCCTACTCGACTCGTGGAAATGTAAAAGTAGTAATAAATGACTAAACTCCACATTAATTAAACAAATTAACTTTTACGGCTTCTTTTATGATATGAGCTTTGCATTTTAATATTAAATTGAAATGAATTAAATGGTTACTGCTTGACTAAAGCGATTGCTTCTAATTTTTAATTTTAATATTAAATTTTCCTAGAATAGTATTAGTAGATCCCTTTGGCAATTTTAACTTGAGCGTTACTAGATAATCTTAAGATATTTATACATTGGACTCAATATGAAAAACCAATATCAAGAATGGCAATTTTTTTGTTATGTTCATTTGTTAGCTAACTCTGCTACACACACTCGCAGTGGTAATGCAAATCATACTACGTATATAATATGCGATTTCTTGCAAATCAGAATTTTAGGTCCTCAAAAATGAAATTTTCTTGGCAACACATTCTACAAAATTACCAGGTCATTAATCATTATGGACTACCTGTACAAACGATTACTATGAAATATCGCCATTTTTATTAAATATGCAAACTTACATCGTACTATGACAATTATGCTTACAAATAGAATACCTACCTACGGTAATTAAATTACTTACCTTTAGGCATAGTGCCTAAGCTTAATAGGATCTAATTGCAATATAGTTCTTATAATATGCTCAATTGAGTAATTCAGAATATTTATGTGCCGGAAAATAGTAATTGAATTAAAAAAGGAAATTCTGTACGTTTTATGTACAAATATATGCGAACAATACAATAATATTTTTGATCACCAGCTAATAAGCACCACCTACAATATTACTCGAGTCTTTAGTGACATTACATCATTAGAATTACTTTGTAGTAATTTTAATTAACTTCGGATTGCTAATTACTTTTTATTTCACATAGTTTTTACTTTTCATTTTGTTGTAGCTCCACTATCTTACATTAGTACTTTTAATTCTATATGATTCAGCCCATTGAATTACCTTCTCTTGGTTTGGAATTTTGGGATACGGTATACTGTATATCTGAAAACGTTGTATATACCTGTTTCGATATACAAAACTACATAGTATAGTATAAGCAATTAGCAAGTTACGCAATTAAGCAATTAAACATAAGTTATTTATAAACTTACGTCCAGCAAAGGACA